>CM060312.1:5477527-5702527 GCA_030674185.1 Monoplex corrugatus | reverse complement strand
AAACAGTTTATGTTTTATGTATGACAAAGGAAAGCATATTCATGAATGCATCATGAATATCAGTCCATGAAGTATGTAATTTTGTGGGACCTGTTCATCTTGAAACCGGCATTAGCACAATTCATCCACAGTGTATATCATTTTGTTGGACTAACACAAGTACATTTGTGACAGGAACAGTGTAGATCCAGCTCCCTGTACGTCTGTGTGTCTGATTTGTTTCTCCTGCAGAAAAGAGAGCAGTCCCAGTGACCACCATGTACGTATAGACCTCAGTCCTGACCGAGACTTGCCTGGCCAGTACCGCAACAGTCACCGGGTACCTATTAGAGGTAAGTTCGTAATAAACACCAGGTACCCATTAGAGGTAAGTTCGTAACAAACACCAGGTACCTATTAGAGGTAAGTTCTTAACAAACACCAGGTACCCATTAGAGGTAAGTTCTCAACAAACACCAGGTACCCATTAGAGGTAAGTTCTTAAACACCGGGTACCCATTAGAGGTAAGTTCTCAACAAACACCGGGTACCCATGAGAGGTAAATTTTCAACAAACACCAGGTACTCATTAGAGGTAAGTTCTTAACAAGCACCAGATACCCATTAGAGGTAAGTTCGTAACAAACACCAGGTACCCATTAGAGGTAAGTTCTTAACAAACACCAGGTACCCATTAGAGGTAAGTTCTTAACAAACACCAGGTACCCATCAGAGGTAAGTTCTTAAACATCAGGTACCCATCAGAGGTAAGTTCTTAACAAACACCAGGTACCCATTAGAGGTAAGTTTGTAACAAACACCAGTTACCCATCAGAGGTAAGTTCTTAACAAACACCAGGTACCCATCAGAGGTAAGTTTGTAACAAACACCAGTTACCCATCAGAGGTAAGTTCTTAACAAACACCAGGTACCCATCAGAGGTAAGTTCTTAACAAACACCAGGTACCCATCAGAGGTAAGTTCTTAACAAACACCAGGTACCCATCACAGGTCAGCCGTCAGTGAATGTCTCTAACCTTAAAGTTATTTCTTTTCTTCAACTACCAAACAGTGAAAGTACTTCACTTGCACACTGTAGACTCTTGGCTGTTCACAAGCTTTCAGTCTTATGATGAGACTTTCTACAGGTGGAATGAGTGTTTTCTGTTGCAGCTGAAGTTGAGGATGTGATGCAACTGTTGCTCAGGATATGCTAGATAATTGATGTCTGTATAGGGGGGTTCAAAAATGGACTGATTTTTCACACTCTTTACTTTTAAGCTTTTGATTTAGTTCATACAGTTTTTTTCCCTAAATGTGTGTTTACTTTTTTAATCTTCTTTTTAAATATTGATCATGTTTTTCATATTCATATGAGAGTCTGCTGTCATTTTACCGATAACTGACCGTCTTTTTCAAGATGATGAAGATCGCAATGTCTTTTTCAAGATGATGAAGATCACAATGAGGAGATGGATGAGGATGAAGAAAGTGGTGAGGAAGATGAGGAAGATGAAGATGAAGAAGAGGAGGAGGGTGAAGAAGAGGATGAAGATGAAAATCACACCGTTGCACGACCTCGCAGGATGTCTGAATTACACATCTCATCGAAGGTGAAACCCATCCCTCCTGCCAGCTCCCTCTTCATATTCGCCCCTACCAACAAGTGAGTGACATTGTGTGTGACCATTGTTTATGTTGATCAAGGCTGTTATTGTTGTTTAAAGCCCAGCCAACTGGTAGAGCGATATCAGGGCTATGCCTGCTTCAAAACATACAAAACTTCAACAGGAACAACAACAAAAAAAGAAAAGAAAAGAAAATTAAGTACACATATCAATGCATTTGTGCACATAATCTAAGGACATGCCCCTGGTGTTGACTACTCCATCCAATTTATCGCACAGGGGATTTAAAAAAAGCGCCTGAATACAAATATAAGCGTACCTAAGGACACCAAAACATATATAAAACAGGCCTAAATTACCTGAAATAGTTTCTGCATATCTCACCTCTCTAGAGCCAAAATGCACTTAATACATGTACCCAATTATCAATACTAAAAAATAGTACATAAGACTTAATCGAACACGTACAGGTGAATGGACCAGCAAGGCAGAAAATGATAGGTAGAAATGACAGAAAGTGAAGGAACAAGGCAGAAACAAAGAGAGTGACAGAAAAGAGGAAATTTCTAGCACAGAATTTCCAGAAGGTGGGGACACTATTTATACTGAAAGAGACCCCGGCATCTCCACGGGGGCTGATGTTGAACAAAAGGTATTATTAACTTCTTGTCTGTGAGCTTTCTTGTTAAATTGTAACCAATAAATTGTCCGCATTGCTTCACACACAAATAACAAGCACAGCACGGAAAGCTAGTTATTTTTCCAGAGAGTGATAAAATGCATTAGCTTGAAATAGGTATGCATGTATCAACCAGATTACATGAAATGATGCTGTAATGTTCAAGCTCTGTATTTTTTTTGCTATCTCTATTGAGAAGTTTGTGTTGTAATATATACCGTGTTGATTGATTTCAAACTTTCTTTTCAAAATAATCAGACAACTCTCCTTCAAAGGTCCACTGAGTCTGCTGACCTTTGTGCAGTTGAGATCAATTATTTTGTATGGCATGATATGGAAAACGGTCTGTATGCTGTGATTTTGATTTTGATTTTTTTAATGCATATTTTACATTTCATCTTGTGAATATAATAGAAATAGAAAGCAAAAATGAAGGGTTGGAGCTAAATAGCAAGAAGGCGGAAGTCATGGTGATCAGTAAAAAAAATGAAATCCCTTCTTGCAAAATAACAGCAAACGGCACAACTTTGAGACAGATTGGTAAGTTTAAATATCTGGGAGCGATCACCTCACCAGATGGCAGATGCACTTCAGAAATAGCCTGCAGAATCGGCCAAGCCGAAACGACATTGAAGAAGACAAAAAGCATTCTTACCAACAAATGTCTATCAAATGTGTCAAGGCCGTTCGCCGACAGGTTTGAGCGTTTTTGGCTCTCGCGTTTTTGAAAGTGTGTGGGTGATGAGAGATTGTGTTTGGCCTTGTGAACGGTCATACTACTTCATGATGTGGGATGCTTTCATCTGGTGGGTGTTCGGAGCCCCTCCAGCCATCAGACTGCTTGTATTGTGCGCACTGCTTTCGTCAAGACTGGCCACAGTGAGTGATTTTTCACCGCCATTTTCTCACCACACTACCGACTCTCCTGTGCCTGTGTGTGACATTCCTCCGCCTGAACAGCGCGATGTGTGTACATTTATTAAGTACTCGCGCACTGAACTGCTCTCTATCAACCCTGCACCCTTGACCTCCGAGGTTACTTCCTGTTTGAGAAGTTTACAACTTGGAAGAGGGCTGCCTAGAAAACGATCGAAAAAATCCAAAAGCGATGCAAAAATCGCTGCTCTCCTTTCTTCTGATAGCTGTTTTGATGCAACTGACTCAAGCTCAACTTCCACTGTTCAATACAGCCCTCCATCATCATCCCGCTCAATTGAAGTTCGAGTTACGGCCCGCGATGTGCGTCATGTGCGTCAGGGAGCAGGTCCTGTAGACAGTGGATCACAAACACAGGCAAGTGCTTGCAACTTTGCTAATCTCATCAAGGTAAACACCAAAAACGTTTTGCAAGATGTTTCAAAACGCCTCAAAGTGATGTGTTTAAACGCCCAGTCCTGCAGAAACAAATGTAACGACATCAATGATCTGATTACTCAAGGTAACTTTGACATTGTGTTCTTGTCAGAAACTTGGTTCAAACCACTTGGAGATGAACCTGACATTGCTGCAATTACACCACCTGGCTTCACTCTTAGGTCCATACCCAGAGGCAGTGGTCGTGGTGGCGGATTAGCCGTAATCTTCAGAAACAGTCTAGTGCCCCATTTGTCAGTGACTACCAAAGACTGTGTGTTTCAATCTTTCGAAGCATGCCATGTTCGCCTCTCATACCTCAATCAGACAGTATCATTTGTCAGCCTGTACAGACCTCCCCCTAACCGCAAGAACAAACTGACCAACTCCATGTTTTTGAATGACTTTCAAGCTCTGTTATCAACTTGTCTATCCTGTAAAAAATTGATTGTTGTGGGTGATTTCAGTGTTCATTTTGATTCAGTTTCTGACCCTACTGCTTCTGCATTTAAAAGTCTGCTTGACAGTTTTGACTTAGAACAACTGATAAACAAACCCACACACTGCCGTGGTCACATCCTAGACTGGATTGTTACAAACAGTAGACCCTTGTTTATGAACATCAATGTCGATGACATGTTAGTCTCTGACCATTTTGTTGTGTCCTTTGAGCTATGCCTTAGGAAACCATGTAGAGCAACAAAGAGTGTATCATCACGTAAACTCAAAGCCATTAACTCTGTTGATTTTAGATCAGATGTGTTGTCAGGGTTTGCATATGATTCATGTACTAATGATCCTGTCAATGTTTACAACACATGTTTGCGTGACTTATTGGACAAGCACGCCCCCTTAGTTACACGTAACTTGACCGATCGCACATCCGCCCCTTGGATGAACCTGGAGATAAAGCAAGCAAAGCTCCAGCGCCGCGAGGCGGAACGGTTATGGCGCAAATCTGGCCTGACTGTGCACAAGCAAATTTATGCTCACCAGCGTAATCTGGTAACTAGCATGATTCGTAATGCAAAAAAAACAGTACATGTGTAATAAGATAGTCAATGCGTGTAGCTCCGGGGAGCTTTTCAGAGTCAGCGGGGAGCTCATGGGAAAAGAACAGGGCCTTGTGTTGCCAACATCTGTCCCGGTTGAACAACTACCGGACAAATTCAATGAATACTTTTCTGGCAAAATTGAGCAAATTCGAGACAGTTTTCCAACTGGCAGTTCGACGACCGCTGACGCTGATCGGTTCTCTGGATCTGCACTCTCTGTTTTTCAGAGCATGTCTCAAGAAAATGTGAGAGAAATACTGATGAAAATGCCCAAGAAATCATGCGAGCTAGATCCCATTCCTGCATCACTGTTTTTTGGATGTATTGATGAACTTGTTCCCCTGATAACTGATATCATGAACAGGTCATTGTGTACAGGCACTGTCCCAGATAGTTTTAAACATGCCCTAGTGAAACCACTTCTTAAAAAGTCAACACTTGATCCTGAGTGCTTGAAAAACTTTCGCCCAGTTTCTAACTTGCCATTTTTATCAAAGGTTTTAGAACGTATTGTCTTGGAACAGTTGTTACATCACCTTCAGTCCCACGACCTACTTGAGCCATTTCAATCTGCATATCGTAAATGTCATAGTACAGAAACGGCACTTGTTCGTGTCGTTAACGATCTTCTTCATGCTTCTGATCGTGGACATGTGTCTCTCCTGTCTTTGCTGGATTTGTCTGCTGCCTTTGATACAATAGACCATAACATACTTATCAACAGACTGCATACCACATATGGTTGCTCTGCAATCGTTTTGGACTGGTTTCGGTCCTACCTTAAGGACCGTACTCAATCTGTTGTTTTAGGAAAGTATCATTCCTCTCCATCAGTGCTCAGGTTTGGAGTCCCACAAGGCTCAGTGTTAGGGCCTGTCTTGTTCGTAATGTACACCAAGCCTCTGAGTCAGGTGATAAGTCGATCAGGTCTTCGCTATCACTTCTTCGCCGACGATTCACAATTGTATGATTCCAACATCCCAGCCGAGTTTCCAGCATTGCTTGGCAATTTACAATCTGGTATTGAGGCTGTCGGTGACTGGATGATGACAAACAAGCTTAAAATGAATGAAGATAAAACTGAACTGATAAAAATCGGTACTAAACATAAACTACAACAAACACCAACATGCACAATGACAGTCTGTGGCTGCAGTCTTTCTTTTGCACCATCTGTTAGAAATCTTGGAGTGTTTCTTGACGAATCATTAACAATGGACGCGTATATCAACAATCTTTGCCGTAGCCTAAACTTTCAGCTCCGTAGGATTGCAAAGATTCGTCCTTACCTCACCACCGATGCCGTGAGGAAGCTTGCAGTTTGTTTTATTTTGTCAAGATTAGATTACTGTAATTCTCTCTTAGCTGGCTTACCTGATGACAAACTTAGAAAGCTTCAGGTCATTCAGAATAATGCAGCCCGCCTTATCCTGCACAAGAAACAATCTGACAGTGCAAATCCACTGCTGAAATCCCTTCACTGGCTCCCCATCAAAGCCAGATTAGACTTCAAGATTGCTTGCCTCTGTTTCCGCTGTCTAAGTGATACAGTCACTGCACCACCATATCTTTCTGAACTGATCCAACATTATGTACCGACTCGAACCCTTCGTTCCGGAGATTCTTTTCAACTAGTCGAACCACGTTTTTCTCTCTCCACAGTTGGCAAACGCGCTTTCTCTGTTTTTGGTCCTTCAGTATGGAACAATCTGCCACTCAACCTGAGAAAACAACATAGTTACTTAACCTTCAGAAAGGAACTTAAAACCCATCTTTTTCAAAAGTATCTGGTTGCAGAGTAACTTCCACGGCATTGGTGCTGAAGTACAAAATGACTGTTTTTAACCTTTTCTAGTCCTTGGCATGACTGTGTCTATTATTGGTGTTTTTTAAGTTTATTCTTCTGATTATATATTTTAATTTTAATTTTTGTGTGTGTGTATGGGTGTGAGTGTGTGTGTGTGTGTGTGTGTGTGTGTGTGTGTGTGTGTGTGTGTGTGTGTGTGTGTGCGTGTGTGTGTGTGTGTGTGTGTGTGTGTGTGTGTGTTGTGAACGTGAACATGATATGTTGGAATATCTTTGTATGCTCTCTGATTTGTTTTAATTAGTTAAATGTCTTATTCAGCTTCTATTTGTAATGCATGTTTTAATTAAGATTTTATGTAAAACGCGTTGAGCATTTTATGGAAAGGCGTTTATTCATGTAATAATAATAATAATAATTAACATGAGGAAGAGAGTTCTTGAATGCTATATAGAACCGATAATGTTATATGGTTGTGAGGCGTGGACAGTCAACATGCAAAGCCAGAACAAGATTGAGGCAGCTGAGATGTGGTTTCTAAGAAGAATGTTGAATTCCATGGACAGCAAAGAAAACAATTGAGACAGTCTTGATGGAGGCAGACATAAGAAATCATTGATAAGGAAGATTAGGAAAAGACAGGCAGTATTTATAGAACGTTTTATGAGTAAAGGGGAATTAGAGCACCTGGTCACAACAGGAAAGCTGGAGGGAAAGAGAGCACTAGGTCAGGAAGATAATATTGGATGGACTTAGAGAGTGGCTGAAGACAGAGAGGGTGGAAGATGCGCTTGCGGCAACAAGGGATAGATACATATGGAGGGCCATGATTGCTAACGCCATGTGGCAGGGCACATGATGATGATGATGATGATTTTACAGTTCATGTGGCTCACCTTATGAGTTGTTCAATGTGACTGTTTCAGGTTCCGTATGATTTGCCATAAGGTGTGTAACCACAGCTACTTCAGCAATGTGGTGTTGGCCTGCATCCTCATCTCCTCTGCCATGTTGGCTGCTGAAGACCCGTTGGACAGTGACTCCCCTAGAAATGAGGTATGCTCTTCCACATGGGGTTTTGCATGGGATCAGAGAGTCTGCCAGTTTCAGTTTCAGTTTCAGTTTCTCAAGATGATGTCTCCGCGCTCGGAATAATTCCATATGCAATACGTTACAG
Source organism: Monoplex corrugatus (assembly GCA_030674185.1). NCBI lineage: Eukaryota > Metazoa > Mollusca > Gastropoda > Littorinimorpha > Ranellidae > Monoplex > Monoplex corrugatus. Next base: position 5,694,851 of record CM060312.1, on the reverse strand, counting down.
GTGACATGATGGAGAAGATCCAGAATGATCATGGCACAAGCCTTAAGCCTACACATAAACCCAAGAGCTGGCCAAGTCCTGAGGTCCTACCTAGATAGTTCCATAACCCTGAGGTCGTAGGGGGGTGAGGTGGCAGAGACCTCAACGTTTCCCAGGGCCAGCATCACGAGGGCTAGTGCCAATACCCTCTCCCTCGCTTCAAATTCATGCTAATCACTTTTTTTACCAGGGCTTCAGAAAGGCAAGAAGGCTAATTGGTTTTCAGTGGGTGGGACTTGGGAAATCAACCTATCTCTTGAATGTTTTATAGCAAGGCAGCTGGGCAATGCCTTGTTCTTTACGATTTTCAACTGCCGTGGGATCTTCAGCATGCGCAGCCAGAAGGCACAGGGGTCCGATTCATTTTTCGTCCCCTTCCAAAGGACAAGACTTCAGTTCGATTTTCCTGTCAAACTGAGGAGAAAAGTCAAGGCCTCAATGGGGAGCGAACCCTGGAACCTTGAGTTTAGTTATTGGCAGGCGAATGTCTGAACCATTCTGCCACTCTTCTCCCTGGAGTCTGCTGCTGGCAGTAGGCAGAGTACATATGGAATTGTCCAAGTGTGATGAATACCTCTTGAACAATCTCCAGACTCTAGACTCCACTGTCGTAACCTGTGGACAGTCATGCTCATCGATGAGAATTTTATAGTCACTTGTAGTGTTAATGTATCAAATGGTATCTTTCTACAACAGCATCTACAAGCTTTCTTTGTTTTTGGCCCAACAGCATGAAACTCCCACCCATTATCATAAAGACGTGGCAGTTGTCTGCTTACTTTCAAAAAGCACCTGAAAACCCATCTTTTTCAGAAGTACCTCCAAAAATAAAAGAAATATGCTTGTGGACCTTCTAAATTTAGTGATACTGTAGTTTGGTATGTGTGTGTGTGTGTGTGTGTGTGTGTGTGTGTGTGTGTGTGTGTGTGTGTATGTGTGTGTGTGATTGTGTGTGTGTGTGTGCGTGCTTGCTTACATGCGTGTGTGTTTTCTTGTGTGTGATTGTCACTGATAAAAATTGAAAAAACGTATTTTTTGTTCTTTTTGATGAACCATATTTATGTTGCTTGATGTATTGATGTATATACCTGTATCTCATGTATTTGTACTGTATTACAGTGTGTTGGTATTGAAATGGTTATGCTTCATTGATGTATTAGTGTATACGTCCAATTGTTGTACTGCATTACTTTATGTAACATCACGATGTTTATGCTGTTTGTAAAGTGTACGAGCCTTGTCTGACAAGTATGGTTGCGTGATTTCATTAGATTTATGGTTATGTGTCATGGTCTTTTGATCAGAATCAAACGTCTGGCACTTTTTCTGATATACAAAGGGTTTCTGATTTCAGATCCTGAACAAGTTTGACTACTTTTTCACAAGTGTCTTTACAGTGGAAATCATAATCAAAGTAAGCTTGGGTTGTTTTTTTCTCATGTGTTTTTGATAGCTTTTTCTCCTTACCTTGCCTGTATTTCAGGATTTCACAGTTTGTGTCTCTCTTTCCCTCACACACACACACACACGCACGCACGCACGCACACGCACACCACACACACTCACACACACACACACACACACACACACACACACACACACACACACACACACACCACACACACACACACACACACACACACACACACACACACACAACACACACGCGTGCGACACACACACACACACACACACACACACACACACACACACACCCCACACACACGCAGACGCGCGCGCACACACACACACACACACACGCAGACCCGCGACACACACACACACACACACAACACACGCACACACACACACACGCACACACACACCACACACACACACCACACACCCACACGCACACACACACCACACACACACACACCCCACACACACACACACCCAAACCACACCACACACACACACACACACACACACACACACACACACACACACACACACACACACACACACACACACACACCACACAACACACACACACACACACCACACACACACACAACATATGTGCACACTGTCTGTTTTTCATGCCGTGGACTTGTTCTTTTAGAGCCAACAGAAGACCCTTATATTGTCATACATATCCTGAGTCTTGGACTTTGATCAGATGTTATCTGCAAATCTTGTGCTGTTAAGTGTAGTATGTGTGATCCATAGGAAGTGTAGAGACTAAGTCAGTGAGTGTGTGTGTGTATGCGTGTGTGTGTGCATGCGTGTGTGTGTGTGTGTGTGTATGTGCGCGCATATATGTGTGTGTGTGTGTGTGTGATCCAGATCATCACCTATGGACTGGTGTTGCACAGAGGATCTTTCTGCAGAAGTCTGTTCAACATTCTGGATCTGCTGGTTGTGGCTGTGTCTCTGATCTCCTTCCCACTAGAGTAAGTCAAATTGAAGTTGTCGTTTATGTAGCTCGGCTCGTAATGAAAAAGAAAAAGAGCGATCATGTAACACCATTGTTAAAGGAACTTCACTGGCTCCCAGTCCGCTTTCGTTTCCAGTACAAAATTTGAGTGTTGGCTTACCGTCATTTTGATGGCTCTTTGCCTCCCTACCTGTCTGACACACTATGTACTTATCGGCCGTCACGCACACTCCGCTCATCGCAGGAGAAACGCCTAGTACCCCCAAGGTTTAATGTAAAGACTGCAGGAAACTGTTCAATGGGATACACCGCGTCGTCTGCATGGAATGATTTGCCGACCAGTCTAAGAGATGTTCCAACCCTTCAAGCTTTCAAAAGTAAACTCAAAACACATTTGTTTTGGCAGGCATTTTCATAAGTATCCCCCTTCTTTTTGTGTGTGTGTGTAATTGAAAAATGATGATGTTGGTATATGAGTGAGATTATTTATGTAATAGCGCAGTGAATCGAACTAAGAATAGCGCTATGCAAAAGCCATTTATTATTATTATTTATTAGTATGTCAGTCCTCAGTGGGAACATGAACTACATGAACTTGTTTTATGTGTTGTTATAGTTTGAATGACATATGAAATGATTTATTCTAGTCTAGCATTATGAAAGTGTAGATATGTTTGTCATTGTTTTTCTCATCCAGAAAGAAAGTTGCATAAGAAAACTCTCTCTCTCTTTGTCTTTCACTCTCACTCTCTTTCTCTCTTTCACTCTCACTCTCTTTCTCTCTCTCTGTCTTTCTCACTCTCTCTCTCACTCTTTCTTTTTCTCTCTCTCTTTATATCTCTCTCTGTCTCTGTCTGTCTCTCTCTCTCTCTCTCTCTTTCACACACACACACACACACATTCTCTCTCTTTTTTTTCTTTCTCTGTCTCATTCACACACACACACACACCACACACGCACACACACACACACATACACACACACACACATACACACACACACACACACACACACACACACACACACACACACACACACACACACACACACACACACATTTCCTGCCTAATGCTGACGTTGTGTTGCAGCAATGAGGCCATCTCTGTGGTGAAGATTCTCAGGGTGTTAAGGGTGTTACGTCCCCTCCGAGCCATCAACAGAGCCAAAGGACTCAAGGTGGTGTGATGAACCAGTCTGAGATACAGCACTGTGTTGTTGTTCCTGACCTCCCATTCTAAATATTCAAAAACTCTTTATCTACAAAGGTCTACAGAATTGTCCAATTATTTTTGTCAAGAGGGATCACTCGTTCCAGCTGATAAAGACGGAACTCTGGTTGAAAGCGCAGGATTAACTTTTTGTTTTTGTTTTTAGTCCCATCTTCTGTACCAGTCCTGTATCATCATCAAGTGCTCTGCCACATGGTGTTGGCGATCATGGCCCTCCATATGTATCTATTTTTGTTGCCGCAAGCACATCTTCCACCCTCTCTGTCCTCAGCCAACTTGCAAGTCTGGCCAATATTTTCTCACTGGATCTACCTGGTGCTGTCTTTCCTCCAGCTTTTCTGTTGTGACCAGGTGCTCTAATTCCCCTTTCCTATAAAATGGCCCATAAATGTTGCGTGTCTTTTCCTGATCTTCCTTATCAATGATCTTCTTGTGTCTGCCACCATCAAGACTGTCTCATTTGTTTTCTTTGCTGTCCATGGAACTCTCAGCATTCTTCTTAGAAACCAAATCTTGGCTGCCTCAATCTTGTTCTGGCTTTGCATGTTGATAACACATTACCAAACATAATTCTTAATGTTGATTGTGAATTATAGTGCGAAATCAACAATAGTTGACCTTTTCTATTCACACAGTACTTGTCATGTTTTTAAGATGTGTTCTGTTTTCTTGCTCTGTTTGGATTTTCATGACTTTAGAATGATCTGAGTCTGAGCAGATTGTTAATCATTGATCTCATATATTCACCTTACGCAGTCATTCCATGTTGTGTAGCCCAGAGTTTCCTCCATGGGTATGCTGGGGGTTCTTTGGGTATGAATAGTATCCCCAACCTCTGAAATTCTGTGTTAGAAATTTCTTTGCTTTCTGTCATTTTCTTCTATCATTTTCTGCCTTGCTTGTCCATTCACCTGTATGTTCTATAAAGCCTTATATACTGTCTCTTAGGATGGATAATTGGGTACATGTGGTAGGTGTATTTTGGGCTCTAAGGAATTGTGATGTGCAGAAGCAATTTTAGGTAATTTAGACCCAATTTTATATATTTTTTAGTGTCCTTGTTTATATTGTAGTCAGGTTTCTTATTTTTTTTAAATCCCCTTTGTGATAAATTGGATAGGGTGGTTAACACCAGGGGCATATTCTTTGATTATGTATGGGACTGCATGATATGTGTACTTAATTGTCCATTTTTCTCCCCCTTCAGTGAGGTATGGTATACTTATTGAGACGGTTATAGCCCTGATATGGCTCTGTGCAGTCAGCTGGGCTTTACCTATGACTCCCGCACCTGTACAGCGTCTTAATTGCAACCATGCCCAAGCAAAACTTAACCCTTGATTCCTCTTATCCACCATTCTGCAGAGCTGTAGAAGGGTGAGAGAATCAAGGGTTAGTTTTTTGCGGTTGGCGATAGGGTGCGGAGTCAAGGTTAAACAACAGTAACAGTAACAGTAGTACCCTGAGTGTTGAGTATTGTGTGTGTGGTGGTGCAGCATGTGGTTAGTGTGTGATTGTGGCCGTGTGCGCACCATCTACAACATCATGCTGGTCATGTTCTGCTGCAGTTCATGTTTGCTGTCATTGGGGTACGCTCTTCAAGGTCTGTACTTGGTGTGTGTTGTGTTGTGTGTGTGTGTATGTGTGTGTGGTGTGTGTGTGTGGTGTTGTGTGTGTGTGTGTGTGTGTGTGTGTGTTTGTGTTGTGTGGTGTGTGTGTGTGTGTAGTGTGTTGGTGTGTGTGTGTAGGAGTGTGTGTGTGTGGTAGTTATGTGTGCGTGTGTGTAGGAGTATTGTGTGTGTATGTAGGAGATGTTGTGTGTGTTGTAGGAGTGTGTGTGTGTGTGGGTATGTTGTGTGTAGTAGATGAGAGAGAGAGAGAGAGAGAGGAGTGTGTGTGTTGTGTGTTTTGTTTTGTTTGTTTTTTATGATGTTGTATGGTATGTTATTGTGTTTTTAATCAGAACACATTTAAAACAAAATCACTGTGACCTTGATTTTTTTTTTTTTTTTTTTTTAATCATGTTGTACTGTATGTTTTAATCAGAACACTTCTAAAACAAATCGTTATGGCCTTGTGTGTTTTGTTTTGTTTTCATGCTGTACTGTATGTTCTTGTGTTTTTAAATTTTGGGTGGTCTTTTGTTTTCAGGGCAGGTTCTCAGAATGCACAGACGAGTCAAAGTTAACAGAGGAGGAATGCCAGTAAGTTGTGTGGTGTGTTCTGTGGAGAAATCTGTTCTTGCCATACACTGTGAGAAGAGTGGCAGAATGGTTCAGACATTCGCCTGCCAGTAACTTAACTCGAGGTTCCAGGGTTTGCTCCCCGTAATGGCTTTGACTGTCATCCTCAGTTTGACTGGAAAATCGAACTGAACGTCTAGTCCTTCGGAAGGGAATGAAAAACGAGTCAGACTATGTGCCTTCTGGCTGCGCACGCTAAAGATCCCACGGCAGTTGAAAATTGTGAAGAGCAGGGCGTTGCCCGGCTGCCTTGGTTAAAAAAAAAAAAAAAAACATTGGAGAGTTAGGTTATTTCCCAGGTCCCACCCCTTGAAGACCAATTGGCCTTCTTGCCTTTCTGAAGTCTTGGTTGAAAAAAAAAAGTGAATATGAATTTGATGTGAGAGAGAGGGGATGGGCATTGACCTCGTGGTGCTGGTCCCGGGAAAAGTTGAGATCTCTGCCACCTCACTCCCCTATAACCTCAGGGTTATGAAAACTATCTAGCTACGACTTTGGGACCTGGCCAACTCATGGGTTTATGTGCAGGCATAAGGCTTGTGCCATGATCATTCTGGATCTTCTTTATCACATGGCACCTGTGACACATAAGTGCATATGGAATTCATTCCGAGCGGGAAAACTTCATCTTGAGAAACTGAAACTGAAACATACACTGTACTGTAGTCAGTGGTTTTTGTTGTTTGTTCAGGGTGGGAGTGTTGGTTTCTTGTTTGTCTTTACCAAGCTTTAGATGACATTTTCCAACTGTGGTTTGGACAGCAGTGCCTTTCACATGTTTTCTTTTGTTGTTGTCTTTTGTGCTTTTGTTCTTGCTGAGGGTGTTTGTATTTTTGAAAAAAAGTAGCCAAAATATTTTTCTGGTGGTTGGCTTCCCCATTCCTCTCTGCCTTTCCTCTTTTTAAAAAAAATCCACAGTAAACATTTTTGTAATTTCTCTATTGATTATTCAAATCTTTTTCATGTCAGAACTGGATTGAGTTTGCAACATGAGAGAAACGGTTTACTTGGGAAGGAAACATTTGTTATTACAAACAGCATAGATATTGAAAAAGAAAAAGAGAGAGGTATGCATGTACTTTTTATTTATTTATTTATTTTTTTTATTTTTTACATTTTTTGATTGACATATATATGAACGCTGAATCATCCGTATTTGATATTTTCAAGAAATATATATGTAATAAGTTGTTTGTATACTATTGATAAACTTGTTGATACCAATTTTTGGCTTTCTAACTTTAGCAAAAGTGCTTGGGTCAGTGTTTCCGTTGAATTTACCTTATTAACTTGATGGCGACACTCCGTGTCTTGACTGTGACGCTCCACAGCTATAGATGATTTCTCACTGTTTGCCAGTAGATAGAAGGATGATCTCACTGTTTGACGCTGCTCGCCTTGTACGGAAATGCCCAAGGTCAGCTCATGTTTCCCCTCTGCTTCGAACTCTACACTGGCTTCCTGTTCGAAAGCGTATTGACTATAAACTTTCCCTCCTATGCCATAAGTCTCTGGCTGGTCTAGCTCCCCCCTATCTTTCTGATCTCCTGACTGTTTACATTCCCTCCAGAGAGCTACGCTCTTCTACTGATGCCCACCTACTTAGAATCCCACGCTTCCGCAACAAAACTCTTGGTGAACGTGCTTTTTCTTATCAGGCCCCCTCTATTTGGAACAAACTTCCCTTTCCTCTCCGCTCTACCTGTACCCTTTCTTCGTTTAAGTCCAGTCTAAAAACCACTCTTTTTAAATCCTAGCCTGTAGTTCTGTACTCTTACTTCAGCTGCCACCTTGAAATCTGTGCCCGCGCGCGTGTGTGTGTGTGTGCGGGTGTGTGTGTGTGTGTGTGTGTGCGCTGGTGTGTGTGTGTGTGTGTGTGTGTGTGTGTGTGTGTGCGGGTGTGTGTGTGTGTGTGTGTGTGTGTTGTGTGTGTGTGCGTGTGTGTGTGTTGTGTGTGCGCGTGTGTGTGTGTTTACTGTAAGCGCTTAGGGCTTTTTTTAGATTAAGCGCCATAAATGTTCACTATTATTATTATTATAGAAGGATGATTTCTCACTGTCTGCCAATAGATAGGATGATTTCTCACTGTCTGCCAATAGATAGGATGATTTCTCACTGTCTGCCAATAGATAGGATGATTTCTCACTGTCTGCCAATAGATAGGATGATTTCTCACTGTCTGCCAATAGATAGGATGATTTCTCACTGTCTGCCAATAGATAGAAGGATGATTTCTCAATGTCTGCCAATAGATAGGATGATTTCTCACTGTTTGCCTATAGATAAAAGGATGATTTCTCACTGTCTGCCAATAGATAGGATGATTTCTCACTGTCTGCCAATAGATAGAAGGATGATTTCTCAATGTCTGCCAATAGATAGGATGATTTCTCACTGTCTGCCAATAGATAGAAGGATGATTTTTCACTGTCTGCCAATAGATAGGATGATTTCTCACTGTCTGCCAATAGATAGAAGGATGATTTCTCACTGTCTGCCAACAGATAAAAAGATTGTTTCTCACTGTCTGCTAATAGATAAGAAAGATGATTTCTCACTGTCTGCCAATAGATAAAAAGATGATTACTCACTGTCTGCCAGTAGATAAAAGGATGATTTCTCACTGTCTGCCAATAGATAAAAAGATGATTTCTCATTGTCTGCCAGTAGATAAAAGGATGATTTCTCACTGTCTGCCAATAGATAAAAGGATGATTTCTCACTGTCTGCCAATAGATAAAAAGATGATTTCTCACTGTCTGCCAGTAGATAAAAGGATGATTTCTCACTGTCTGCCAATAGATAAAAAGATGATTTCTCACTGTCTGCCAGTAGATAAAAGGATGATTTCTCACTGTCTGCCAATAGATAAAAGGATGATTTCTCACTGTCTGCCAATAGATAAAAAGATGATTTCTCACTGTTGGACAAGTAAGTGTGCCTGTGATGTTGCAGAGGTAGCTTCATCGACTACAGAGATGGTGATTTCCACAACCCTGAGGTGAAGGAAAGGGTGTGGAACGACAACCAGTTCAACTTTGATGATGTGGGGAAAGCCTTGCTCACTCTTTTCACAGTCGCTACGTTTGAGGGCTGGCCCAGGTAAGAGTTTGGTTAAACGAAATTTTTGTCTTCCCCTTGCAGAGAAAACGATTTTCATTTATGTCAAACTATTACATAATATTATAACAAGCGCGACATTTCTTGCAAAAATAAAGATACTGTCTCATCCACTTCACGGATACGTCATTGAGAGTGTTGCTCAAATCTTCTGACCAGTACCACAGGTTTCTGTATCTCTCGGGCCTGGTTGACGCCAGGATGTATTACGATAGTAAGCGTAGAGTACAGCCCTGTCACGCAGTCTCAATCCTAGATGGAACTTCATAGCATCATGAGTATCATCCTTGTCAACATCATCATCATTGCATTATCAAATACAAACAAATAAAAATTGTGCCGGCTTCTGTGGCCATTAAGGTGGCATAGAAAATGGGACAGAAAAGAAAGGTGAGCATTAAGATAACTTCCTTGAGTGCGATGATCCAAAAAAAGAAAGAAAAAAAAAAAGAATGGTCTATTATGCTGACTGCTACATACAACAGGAATACAAAAAAATGGTTTATGCTGGTGACTTTATACTGTATGCTATATGTGTGTGTTGTCAGTCTGCTGTACCGCTCCATCGACTCCCATGAGGAAGGGAAAGGCCCCATCACCAACTACCGCCCTGTTGTTGCCATCTTCTACTTCATCTTCATCATCGTCATCGCCTTCTTCATGGTCAACATCTTTGTGGGTTTTGTCATCGTCACCTTCCAGAATGAGGGAGAGCAGGAGTACAAAAACTGTGAACTGGACAAAAACCAGGTCGGTCATCCTTTGTATTGTATACAAATCTGTCAGTAAACCTTTGTGTTATATACAAATCTGTCAGTGAACCTTTCTGTTGTATAGAAATTGGTCATTGTTTGTATTGTATACAAATCAGTCAGTAAACCTTTGTATTGTATACAAATCTGTCAGTAAACCTTTGTATTGTATACAAATCTGTCATACTTTGTATTGTACACAAGTCAGTAAACCGTTGTTTTGTATACAAATCAGTGGTCTTTGTATTGTACACAAGTCAGTAAACCTTTGTATTGTATACAAATCAGTCAGTAAACTTTGTATTGTATACAAATCAGTCAGTGTTTGCATTGTATATCTTTGTATTATATACAGATCAGTCATCATTTGTATTGTATACAAATCAGTCAGTAAATCTTTGTATCATGTACAAATCATCATTTGTATTGTATACGAATCAGTCATCCTTTGTCATCCTCATCATCATGTGCCTTGCCACATGGTGTTGCGATCATGGCCTTCTATACAAATCTGTCTTGTCGCTTCAAGTACATCTCCCACTCTCTCTGTCTTCATCCAGTCCGCATGTCCATCCAGTATTTTCTCCCTGGGTCTACCTGGTGCTCTTTTTCCCTTCTAGTTTCCTGTTGTGACCAGGTGTCCTAACTTCTCTTGCCTCATAAAGTGTCTCATACACTTTGCTTGTCTTTTCCTATTCTTCTTCATTAATGTTCTTTTTGTGTTTTCCTCTTTCAAGACTGTCTCGTTTGTTTTCTTTGCTGTCCATGGAACTCATTCTTGTGAATGGTGTCATCTGCTTAAGGGACATTTTTCCTGTAAATTTTATCCCAGGACATTCTTCTAGGTTTCTCATGATGGTTTCACTGTAAAGTTAAAATAAATCTGGTGACAGGACACATCCTTGCCAAACCCCTCTTTTGATATTTTGGAAAGAGCTTATATCATTTTCTGCTCTCATTGGTGCTGTTTGTTTCCAGTACATATTCCTTATAATTTTTAGATCCTTTCCATCAACATTGAGCCTTTCTAGTTAGTTGATCAATTCTTTGTGTCATACCTGATCAAAAGCCTTGTATAATCAACAAAACATAAATATAAATCCATATTTGGGATCTCCCTCTGTTCACAGAACATATTTTCATCTTGCCTTTTTTGGTGCATGTTTGTGGGAATTTTCAGAAAAAACACCCCCACACATTCACACTCCTGTAGTTCTTCCTTAACCCTTTGACTCCCTCACCCTGTTCACCAGCACCCCTGCTTTGCCGACCATGTTAACAAAGCAAAAACTTAACCCTTTGATTCCCTTATTCTAGATAGGGTGAGGGAGTCAAAAGGTTAAATTTTTGCAGTTGGTGGATAGGGTGCGGGAGGCAAAGGATGCGAGAGGCAAAGTCAGAATTTGGCTTCTAATGTCTCCACCAGGTCTCCAATGGCCATACATACATGTGTCACATGTGGGAATTCAGTGGGACATTTTTTTTTGTACCAGTTGCATCGCAAGGAAAGGGGGAAAACCCAAAACATGTAATATTCAAAAGTTTAATTAGGAAGTTCTGAAAACCTGTGTCAGTGAAATTTTGCGCTCAAGAATACACCAGATTGTACAGATTTGCCCCTGGACTCCCTTAGCAGACTTGTACTTGTGGTGCTTCAGAATTAAAGCATCACCATTCCTGTGTTCCTCTGCTTAGGTTTTGGAACCCACTCCTTGTTACCTGCTTGGTCCATCGCTCAAAACAATTTGTGTTTTACCCCATGGGGATGTCAGGAGCTCTTTCAGATAGATAGTATCCCCACCTTGTGGAAATTCTGTGCGAGAAATTTCCTCTTTTCTGTCACTCTCTTTGTTCCTGCCTTGTTCCTTTGCTTTCTGTCATTTCTTCCTATCATTTTCTGCCTTGCTGGTCCATTCATCTGTATGTGTTCTATAAATCCTTAGTACTTTCTCTTAGGATTGATAATTGAGTACATGCATTAAGTGCATTTTTGGCACTAGGGAAATGTGATATGCGGAAGCAATTTTAGGAAATTTAGGCCTGTCTTTATATATGTTTTTTAGTGTCCTTAGTTTTGTTTAAATTTATATTTAGGTATGTTTTGTAAATCCTCTGTGTGATAAATCAAACAGAGTGGTCAACGCCAGGGACATCTCTTTAGCTTATGTGTGCTAATGCATTGATGTGTGTACTGATTATTTTCTTTTTCTTTTTATCCAGTTGAGGTATTCTGTATATTTTGAAATGTTTGTATCCCTGGTATGGCTCCATGCAGTTGGCTGGGCTGTAAACAAAAATAACACTAACAATTTGTGTTTTACAGAGGAAGTGTATAGAGTTCGCCCTGAAGGTGAAGCCGGTGCGGCGCTACATCCCCAAGGCACGGTGGCAATACAAGATCTGGTGGTTTGTCACCTCTCAGGCCTTTGAGTACAGCATCTTTGTCCTCATCATCATCAACACCATCACGTTAGCCATGAAGGTAAGTTGGTGTTGTCGTCGTCGTTATCATACTACCACCACCATCAACAACATCGTTGTCATCATCATCATCATCATGTTTGTGCTCATCAGCGCTATCATACTGGCCATGAAGGTATGTTGGTGTTGTCGTCATTATCATACTACCACCACCATCAACAACATCGTTGTCATCATCATTCATAATTTGTGCTCATCAGCGCTATCATACTGGCATGAAGGTATGTTGGTGTTGTCGTCGTTGTTATCATACACCACCACCATCAACAACATCGTTGTCATCATCATCATCATCATCATATTTGTGCTCATCAGCGCTATCATACTGGCCATGAAGGTTATGTTGGTGTTGTCGTCGTCGTTATCATACTACCACCACCATCAACAACATCGTTGTCATCATCATCATCATCATTATATTTGTGCTCATCAGCGCTATCATACTGGCCATGAAGGTTATGTTGGTGCCATCATCATTGTCATCATATCACCACCATTGACAGCATCATCAACAGCAGCAGCATCTTTGTCATAATTTTCATCATCGTCATTACTCATAATGAAAACTATCTTGTTGCATCATCATCATCATCATCATCGTCGTTGTCACCATCATCATCATCACCATCGTCATCACCACCATCAGCAGCAGCAGCAACAGCAGCATAACCATCCTTTCTCTCACCTTAAAGCAGAAATTGTCATAAGTGTTGTCAGTATCACTCTGGCCGTAAAGATATGTCTGCATGGTCTTTTTCATTATCATTATCTGTCTCCTTATGAAGGTAGGGTTGTACCATTGTCCTCATTATTGTCATCATCATCATCACCCCTGATAATGATGGAAGCATTTTTGTATGTAAATACGTTTGTGGGAATAGTAGAGTGAGTGATGTACTTACCTGCCTGTGGTCAGGTGTTGATACTAGACACACTGTGGAAACAGGTATTGTAGGTTGACTGTGACTGTATCAGTATTGATGAGTCAACAGGTGTTATGACTAGACCTGTGTGAAAGAGGACTAGTATTTACTAGCTAACTGAGTGATGTACACCTGTTACAACGGCGGCTATGTGTGTTACAGTATCACGGGCAGAGCAAAGACTACTCCAAGGCCCTGGACTACCTCAATATGATCTTCACTGGTGTCTTCACTGTCGAGTTTCTGCTCAAGTTGGCTGCTTTTAGATTCAAGGTGACTTTACTTTAGCACACTAAAGGGCATTTTGAAGGCCATATTTTGCAAATGGTTGTTGCCAGTGACTTAGACAAAGAAGAAATAGGAATTTGAGTCAGTATTAATCGATTGTGTTAGTGTATGATGAGTCAGTATTAATCAGTTGTTTGGTATATGAATACAGTTCAGTACTGTATATTTGGATTGTCGTGTATGATATCCATTTAAGTGTGTGTTCAACAAAAATGCAGTTTATGTTTGTATTGTATGAATTCTTACCTAAACTTGAATAGAAAAAAGGGGGTAAAAAAAGAATACAGTTCAATGAGTGTGTACGGTGAGTCTTGATTTGTTTGGAGAATGGCACTTTACAAGAATGATGTATTCTTATAAATTAGCCCTGTATAGTTGTATTCTCCAAACTCATTCACTGTTAATTAGACCTTTTAGTGGAGCATGGAGAACTCAAGCTGCCAGGCAAGCTGACGACACTGGTTGTTGTACAGTCTGCATCTTTGGTGTGGATGCATGCTGGGTGTTTTCATGTTTCCATAAGCCAGCCCTGACGCTGACATGACCTAACAGGATCTTCAATGCGGTGTGCATGTTTGATATTCTTCAAGCGTACAGACACAAGAGGTTGGAATAATCACCACTTTTTACTCACATGGCAGAGGAATGCCGTTAGATGAAATCCGTTTTCTGCTGATTGAAAGTCCAGTGTTTACTGACATGACTACAGCACCTTGTGTATTACTGTTACATTGGTACACATCTGTGTGTATGTGTGTGTGTGTGTGTGTGTGTGTGTGTGTGTGTGTGTGTGTGCGTGCGTGCGTGCGTGCGTGCGTGCGTGCGTGCGTGCGTGCGTGCGTGGTGTGTTACTGATGGCTTGTGTGAGGAAGAGGGTTGCATGCGCAAGTTTTATGTTTCTTTTCAGAAGTGCACTAGTCAAAATGGAATTGAGTTTTGCTTTGATATTGACACCTTATCACTTTATTGTCTTTGTGAACTCTCAATTTGGAAGAATAAAAAATAATGGTACAAACAAGCTTGTTAAGTCTTGTTAAATGTCAGCAGCATTTACAAATGTACCATTATCTCTGTGGCATCTGTGTATGTTTCAGAACTACTTTGGGGATGCTTGGAATGTCTTTGACTTCATCATTGTCCTGGGCAGTTTCATCGATATCATTTATGCGGAAGTAAATGTGAGCATGCTTAATCAGAGGTGCCAGCCCTTAAGGTTTTACCGTCAGGTTGTCCACTCCGTTAAGAAGTGTATAGTCAAGTCATTTTTGTAGCGAAACAGTTTCTGTGAATGTCCGCAGTATCACAAACTGATAGCTATTTTTGATTGGCGCTATTTTACCGATAGGTATGAATTACTTTGGTCTTGTTAGAAAGGCCAGGTTCCCTAGCTGTCAGTAATTGACAGTGTCTGGTTTGAGGGGGGGGAGGGTGCCAGCCAGAAGCAGTACTGAAGCTACTAAAGTTGTTGCCCATAGATTGGCTCTTGTTTTCTTGTTCTGTCACTGGCTTGTACTGATTGCAGTGTCCGGCTTTCAGACATCCTGCCTGAACAGCAGACTCGCAAGTCTGCGGCCATGATGTCTGATTAAAACTGTTGTCAATAAGTCTTGTGTATGTGACTGTGCGCTATATTGGGTAAGTTCTCTGTGTTGAGGTAATTCCTGCTGTAACCTGACGGAATGGACAATATTAGTTAGCACTTTTTATTTTGCAGTAGAACGAAAATGTTTACTGACATATAGTCGTTTTGTACTGACAAGTTTCCTAGATAGTCACAAACGGTAAAGGGGGTTGGCACCTCAGCATTTTGAGCCGTAGACGCTATTTTAAAAATTGTATTAAGTTGCTAGTTAGCTGGCCAAGCTCAGTGCAGTGAACATGTATGTTTGAATGTATTCTTAAAGAACATCTGGATGATGGAATGCCTTTTAGTGTATGGCTTGGATTTCGTTCCATGATAGAACTAACCATTTCCTCCATACTTCTTGGCTTTCACCTGGCATCTTCCTGGGTGTCCATGCCTGGCTGCTTGATGTTGATGTAGAACAGGTGTATGCCTCTTGCCATGAGGAGTTTGATCAAGCCACATTCCCTACCTGAAGGATTGCTTACTGTCCTATCTTGGACTGGAGATCTGATTTTAGTGTCATTTTGTATAGAATATTTGCAAGCAGAAACTTCATTCTGTCTCGTATGCTTTTATTAAACAAATGTTATGTACTGATAGTCATAGGCGTAAGATCAAATTTGTGCTCTTTTGTGTCTGTTTTTTTTTTTTTAGCTTACGTGTAGATAGCAAATTTGCAAGTTTGTTGTGATTCTTAATGGTACATGAGTGAATAGCATAATAACGAAGGGAGGGAGGGAGGAAGTCAGTAATGGATTCTTTCTTCCCCCCTCCTGTCCCTTTTCCTGTAGTGAGCACGCCATTATTTAGGCCTTGTGAACGAGCGCAGTGTATGTTCGATGTTGGAAGTGTGTTAAGTATGCGTTGCGGCGAAGCTAATGCTTTGAATGGCTGGGCAAAGCGGTAAAGAATGTAGCTGTGGGCTTGTGGCTGCCTGCGCTGGTCTGGCTGCTGTCTTACACTTGTGTGCTCATCATATCTGCTCTGTTTAACCCTTTCACTCCCTCACCTATCCACAGCTGCCTTCTAGAAGTTGGTGGATAGGGTGAGGGAGTGAATGGATTCAGTGCTGTCTTTCTTTGTGCCATGTTTTGAGTAGCTTTAAGTTCAATCCTACACATAATCGCTTCACCAGATTATGTCCAAGTAAATAATGCGCAGAGTCAGAGTGGGTGAAGATGCTCCGTTCTGTCAGACCTGTCTTCATGGTTAGGTGGATCCTTATGTCAGGAGACTGTAGCATAAAAAGGCTGTAGGTATGGTGATATTTTCCCTGGTTCATCGCATTTAAGGTCTACTTATTGCTATTGTTCAAGGTGTTGGGGATTACATAGTCTTCTTGATCGATGGTTGTAATTTGATAAACGTGCATTGCTGAGGAGGCTCTCAGGCCCACCTCTCCCTTCCCTTCCCCTCCCCTCTCCATCCCTCCCTTCTTTTTCCTGCAGTTTTTATCTCTTACCTGTCATGAGTTATGATGGAATGATGCTGAACTGCTGTGCATGTTCTGGACACCAGTTTAAAGCTGCAGCCAGTCTTTTGTTTGTTTGTTTGTTTCGTTTGACACATGTTCAATGACTCTGGTCTTACTGAGCACATTATGTAACCTGGCTTGTTCTTATTCAGCATGCCATGGATTGTGTGTGTGTAATGATTATGGTTAGATATAGAGTTTGAAACATGTGAGTTCATGTAAAATCAATGTGCTACTCTCCCGTTGGAAGATATTTGACAGAAAAAATCTCTGTGCATGTTTGTTTCTCTGTTAAGCAAAATTTGAAATTTGTATGATTTTGATCTTGTTAATTGTTATTTTGAGACACAAGTTGTATGGAATATTTTTAACTGTTCTGGCATCAGTTCTTTTTAAAGATATCAGTGTCATTTTCTTAACTATAGTGAATTCTGAATCAAAGTTACTGCCTGCGAATAGGTGACAATTTAAATGTATCTTGTTTCGTCAGTTAATTACCTGTTCTCATTCTGTTTTGTTGTATTTGTAGTTGTTAGCACATAATGATCTGTTGCAGTTAAAGTGATAGATATATGGGAAGATGTAGAATTTTATATACATACATACATACATACATACATACATACATACATAACATACATATATATATATATTATTATATGTATATATATATTGATACCTGAATCCACCATACTATTGAAAATGACTTGATTCTTACCAGAGTCAGTTTTTTCATAGAGTTCTGTACATTCAACCTGCATGTGAGGAGCTTATCAGGATGGCTGTTGGCTGCATGTCTGGCCCTGCCTCCTGCACAAGTCGATATGCAATATGAGAACTTATCTGCATACAGAAGGAGCCCAAACCCAGCGATGGTCAACATCTCTGTTCCCCCACCCCACCCCCCATTTTCCCCATCACCTCTTCAAACTTTGTCAGTAGACTGGCTCGAAAAGTTGATGGATATTGGTGGTATTTTCCCTGTTTGTTTTACCTCAAATTTGAAGTGTCAAGTTTCCTCTCGAACTGTGACCCACGAGGCTAACATAGCTGCACGTCTGTCCATGAAAACTGGTGTCCCACTTCCCCCACAGTGCCGTCACCACCAACACCAACACCCCCACCCACTGCTACTAGCCAGGCCTTTGTCATCAGATCAAAGCTGGTGCACTCCAGGGACAAAACAGAAATTAGGAAGGATGGGACGGTGGTTTGCCACTTGGTGTGTGGTGGTTGTGGTGATGAGTGCACAGGACAGTGCCACACTGTTGGTCATTTGAGTCAGGGAACATCAGAATGCTACAAGAACCTTATCTTGGCGAAAGCTTCGTAGAGTCATTAACATAGATTGGTGAAGGCATTATACATAGATTGGTGGAGGCATTATACATAGATTGGTGGAGGCATTATACATAGATAGGTGGAGGCCTCATACAGTCCTAACATAGATTAGTGAAGAGATTTTATAGAAGTCAAAACACTAACACTAAATGTACAAAGACTGATCCTGGTACAAATCAAGTCATTTCATGCATTATTAACATTTTGTGTAAGAGCATCAAGCATTTTTAGGTACAGAAAATGGAAATGCTCACAGGTACATGTTCAGTTTCGGTGTGAGTCAATTAGGCAGATGCTTTGTCATACTCTTCACTTTCACTGCTGAGAAAAATACAGTAACATGCCTGGAGCTTGATAGAAATGTTGACAGTGATTCAGTTAATTATCCATAAAATTTGCCATTTATTTCTGTTCTAATTTCCATTGCACTGGTGATTGATTGATTGAGCATGTCATTTTTTTTTTTGGTTTAGTTCTCACACAATTGCAAATTGTGACAATGACACATTGCCTGATTTCTGTTCATCCAGTTTTATCACCTTCAACTCTAGTTGTCTTGGTTAGGTCGTCCTCATCTTCAGTTTTCACCTTTTTTTTTTTTTTTTTGTCCTTAAAGCAATATTTACTGATGAGACTTAATTTCATCATCCTACCTCATAACGGAGTGTCTGGTTTTGATGATTTCATTTTGATTTCTTTCTTTCTTTTTTCCTAATCTTGCTTCTCTGCGCCTTAACAGAGAACTGAGGTTGGTTTGATTTTCATCTCACCTGCAGTGCTGTACTACAACCGATGCATGCAGCCCCCTGTCCGTCCTTCTCTTTACACACGTTCTCCCGTTTTTCTCGCTGTCTTACACACACTCTCCCTCTTTCACTCTCTTACACTCTCTCTCTCCCGTCTGTCTTTCCTACTCTCACGCCTCTCTTTCCTATTCCCCTTCCACACACACAACACACACACAGACACACACACACACACACACACACACACACAACACACACACACACACACACACACACACACACACACACACACACACACACACACACACACACAGAACACCACACACACCACACACACACACACACACACACACACAGACACACACACACACACAACACACACACACACACACACACACACAACACACAACACACACCAACACAACACACACAAACCCCACACACACACACACACACAACACACACACACACACCCCACAAACACACAATCCCTCCTCTTTCCTTTTTGTTTTTGTGTGTGTGTGTTGATTTCCATTGTGTTTTGTCCAGTCTGTTTCGTCCACCCCGTGCCCTCTCCTCACCACCCACCTCATCCCCGCTGGCTGGTTGTTTGGCATGATATTTATAGAGCGTGGCAACCAGGGAACGTAGGTGGAGAGGGTCTGTAGTTCTGCAACCATTCTGTCATTGGCACGACTGACCGGGGGGATTCTATGGCAGCATCATAATGTTAACCAAAAAAATGGTCTGGTGACAGCGGTGTCACAAATAGTTGGACATAGCAAGCGACTGGACCTACCCCATTTTTAGATGCCGTATAATTTTGAAATGGACCTACCCCATTTTTAGATGACCGTATAATTTTGAAATGGACCTACCCCATTTTTAGATGACCGTATAATTTTGAAATGGACATACCCCATTTTTAGATGACTGTATAATTTTAAATGGACCTACCCCATTTTTAGATGACCGTATAATTTTGAAATGGACATACCCCATTTTTAGATGATTATATAATTGTAAATGGACCTACCTCATTTTTAGATGATTGTATAATTTTCAGATTATGATTTCAAATGTGTCTACCCCATTTTCATATGACTGTATAATTTTAAATGGACCTACCTCATTTTTAGATTGTGTAATTGTAAGTGGACCTACCCCACTTTTAGATGACTGTATAATTTTGGATTGGGCTTACCCAATTTTCAGATGATTATTATAATTTCAAATGTGCCTACCCCATTTTCAGATGACTATAATTTCAAATGGGCATACCCCATTTTCAGATGACTGTATAATTTTAAATGGACCTACCCCATTTTCAGATGACTGTATAATTTTAAATGGACCTACCCCATTTTCAGATGACTAGTTTTAAATAGACCATCCCCATTTTTAGATTATCATATAATTTTGAAATGGGCTTCCCCATTTTTACTTGACAGTATGATTTTAAATGGACCTACCCCATTTTCAGACGAGAGTGTAATTTTGAATGAACCTATCCCATTTTCGGATGACAGCATAATTTTGAATGGGCCTACCCCATTTTCAGCCAAAGTATTCAGAAAGTATCATTCATATGGCTTAACTTTTTTTTTCTGTTCTACCCCCCTCATTAGTGGTTTGAGGGTGAAGTGGTGGGTGGGAGTTGGGGAGGGGGGGAGGTATATAAGCCAATAATCATGTCAGTATGAAAAAGAGTGTATGCATGCTTAGTGAGACTTGTAAGAGCAGTCGACACTCTCTCCTTCATTCCCCATTCCCCCACCTCCTTCCCCTGCATTGCACATTCTCTCTTCCTGTGTCTCTGTTTCTGTCTCTCTCTCTCTCTCTGTCTGTCTCTTTCTCTCTCTCCCTCTCCTGTCTCTTGCTCTCTTGCTTTTTTATGTCAAAATTTTTGTTTTTGAGATGCACACAATACAAAGAACCTGAATCTTGGTGATAACGTATATGTGGGAGTTTCATGTAAATTCACTAGGAATGTTTTTGTTATTTAAGCGAGAGGGAAGGAAGGTGGTGATACCAACATTGTGAAACAAAAGGGAAATGGACATCACATTGAGAAAAGAGGGATGGCATTAGCAGCACAATGGGAAAAGAGGGGTAGCTGTCCTGACACAGTGGGAAAAGAAGGATAGCATTATTTGCATGGTGGGGAAAGAGGGATATCTTTATTGATGTAGTGAGAAAAGAGGGATAGCATTAATAAAATGGTGATAAAAGAGGGATAGCCTCATAAAATGGTGGGAAAAGAGGGATAGCATTATTAACATGGTGGGAAAAGAGCGATAGCTTTATAAAAAAAACAGTGGGAAAAGAGCGATAGCTTTATAAAAAAAACTGGGAAAAGAGCGATAGCCTGATTGAACTGGTGGGAAAAGAGGGATAGCCTTATTAACACGGTGGGAAAAGAGGGATAGCATGATTGAAATGGTAAGGTAGCTTTATTAAGTTGGTGGGAAAAGAGGGATATAGCATTATTGAAATTGTGGGAAAAGAGGGATAGCCTTATTAACTTGGTGGGAAAAGACGGGTAGCATGATGGAAATGGGGGAAAAGAGGGATAGCCTTGTTAATCTGGTGGGAAAAGAGGGATCGCATTATTGAGGGATGATGGTATTGACACAGTGGGAAAAGAGGGATGGTGATATTGACACAGTGGGAAAAGAGGGATGTGATATTGACACAGTGGGAAAAAAGAAGTGGTGATATTGACACAGTGGGAAAAGAGGGATGGTGATATTGACACAGTGAGAAAAAAGAAGTGGTGATATTGACACAGTGGGAAAAGAGGGATGGTGATATTGACACAGTGGGAAAAAAGAAGTGATATTGACACAGTGGGAAAAAAGAAGTGGTGATATTGACACAGTGGGAAAAGAGGGATGGTGATATTGACACAGTGGGAAAAAAGAAGTGGTGATATTGACACAGTGGGAAAAGAGGGATGTGATATTGACACAGTGGGAAAAAAGAAGTGGTGATATTGACACAGTGGGAAAAGAGGGATGTGATATTGACACAGTGGGAAAAAAGAAGTGGTGATATTGATACAGTGGGAAAAGAGGGATGTGATATTGACACAGTGGGAAAAAAGAAGTGGTGATATTGACACAGTGGGAAAAGAGGGATGGTGATATTGACACAGTGGGAAAAGAGGGATGGTGATATTGACACAGTGGGAAAAGAGAAGTGGTGATATTGACAGTGGGGAAAAGAGGGATGGTGATATTGACACAGTGTGAAAAAAGGGATGGTGATATTGACACAGTGGGAAAAGAGGGATGGTGATATTGACACAGTGGGAAAAGAGGGATGGTGATATTGACACAGTGTGAAAAGAGGGATGATGGTATTGACACAGTGGGAAAAGAGGGATGGTGATATTGACACAGTGGGAAAAGAGGGATGGTGACATTGACACAGTTTGAAAAGAGGGATGGTGATATTGACACAGTGGGAAAAGAGGGATGTGATATTAACACAGTGGGAAAAAAGGGATGGTGATATTGACACAGTGGGAAAAAAGGGATGTGATATTGACAGTGGGAAAAAAGGGATGGTGATATTGACACAGTGGGAAAAAAGGGATGGTGACATTGACACAGTGGGAAAAGAGGGATGTGATATTGACACAGTGGGAAAAAAGGGATGGTGATATTGACACAGTGGGAAAAAAGGGATGGTGATATTGACACAGTGGGAAAAAAGGGATGGTGATATTGACACAGTGGGAAAAGAGGGATGGTGATATTGACACAGTGGGAAAAAAGGGATTGACACAGTGGGAAAAGAGGGATGATGGTATTGACACAGTGGGAAAAGAGGGATGGTGATATTGACACAGTGGGAAAACAGGGATGGTAGTATAACACAGGGAGAAAGAGGGATGGTGTAACTGACACAGCGGGAAATGAAAGATGATGTCTAGACCATGTGTACTGGCAATGCTGACAGGGTCAGGAAATCAAGTTGAGAAAGTAAGGGGGATTGGAGTATAGTACTGAGTCAGTGGGAAACAGTGGGCTTTGGTGTAAATACTGAGTCGGTGGGAAACAGTGGGCTTTGGTGTACTGAGTCAGTGGAAAATATTGGGCTTTGGTATACTGAGTCAATGGAAAACAGTGGACTTTGGTGTAATACTGAGTCAGTGGAAAACAATGGGCTTTGGTGTAAATACTGAGTCAGTGGAAAACAATGGGCTTTGGTATAAATACTGAGTCAGTGGAAAATAATGGGATTTGGTGTAAATACTGAGTCAGTGGAAAACAATGGGCTTTGGTATAAATACTGAGTCAGTGGAAAACAGTGGGCTTTGGTATAAATACTGAGTCAGTGGAAAACAGTGGGCTTTGGTATAAATACTGAGTCAGTGGAAAACAGTGGGCTTTGGTGTAAATACTGAGTCAGTGGAAAACAATGGGCTTTGGTGTAAATACTGAGTCAGTGGAAAACAATGGGCTTTGGTGTAAATACTGAGTCAGTGGAAAACAGTGGGCTTTGGTGTACTAAGGCAATGGAAAACAATGGGCTTTGGTGTAAATACTGAGTCAGTGGAAAACAATGGGCTTTGGTGTAAATACTGAGTCAGTGGAAAACAATGGGCTTTGGTGTACTA
Organism: Monoplex corrugatus; assembly: GCA_030674185.1. NCBI lineage: Eukaryota > Metazoa > Mollusca > Gastropoda > Littorinimorpha > Ranellidae > Monoplex > Monoplex corrugatus. The sequence continues at coordinate 5,671,580 of CM060312.1, read as the reverse complement.
AGGCAATGGAAAACAATGGCTTTGGTTTAAATACTGTCAGTGGAAAACAATGGGCTTTGGTATACAAAGGCAGTGGAAAACGGGTGGGCTTTGGTGTAAATACAAGTCAGTGGAAAACAGTGGGCTTTGGTATACTAAGGCAATGGAAAACAATGGGCTTTGGTGTAAATAATTAGTGGAAAACAATGGGCTTTGGTGTAAATACTAAGTCAGTGGGAAACAATGGGCTGTGGTGTAAATACTGAGTCAGTGGAAAACAATAGGCCGTGGTACTGTCCCCTGTTTCAGGCCCTGGTTGTCCTAGCTTTACCACCTGCCGCTCCACCAGCTTTGCTTGGAGTGCTTGTGCAACGTCTGTCCTTGCTCCCTCTCTCTTCCCGCATGTCTGCTTCAGTCGTCTGCACACTGTAGGTTGCCTCCCTTCTTGACTTTTTGTTTCCTTCTGCTGTTTGGTTGGTTGGTTGTTTTATATAGTTAGGGGTGGGTTGTTTTTGTGTTTTTGCCTTGTTGTGGTTCTTTGAGGTGTTCATGAATGCACTGTTTGTTCCGTTCAGTGGTAGGCATTAAAACAAAGTGAAGATTTTGAGGCGTATGTTGTGGTCCAAAACTAGTGAGCATCATCATCAAAACAAGTGATAATAATTCTTTATTGGCCCATACTGAACACACAGTTTTATCTCTCTTGCCCCTTTCCAAACTCCTCTGGGATGTAGTCTTTTTAAATCAGCTTTGTTTTTGTTAGACCAAGGTACACTATGTTCAGATTTGACTGTAGTGGAATAATTGGCAGGGTAGATGTTGTTATACTTCTTTTCAAATCAAAACTCTGCTCTCGTCACCAATTTGAACATATGAAGTCAAATGTGCAAGAAGATTATCAAAACACCTCTGTCTATTTTCATGTGCACATACTGCATAGTTAGTCCTAGATGTCTATTGTTGTTTGCCCTTCAGTTGAAATAATCTTGATAGGCCTTGTCTATGATCACATTACGAATGTTAACTTAAAAAAATATTGCTATAAACATTTCTTTAAGCATTTGACTCCTGTATTCTATCCACTGACTGCAAAAGCTTAACCCTTTGACTCCCTCATCCTGTTCACCAGCTTCCTGCAGGAAGCTGGTGGATAGGATGAGGGAGTCAAAGGGTTAGGTTTTTGCTTTGCCTTCATGGTTGACAATGCAGGATGCTGGTGGACGGGGTGCTGGAGTCAAAGGGTTAAATACCTGTTCACGTCATTACTTGATCTTGTGTGCAACAACATCTGTATCTAATTTGAGAAAAAGGAGACAACTGCCTTTCCAGATGAAAAGGTAAAATCTGATTCTGTAAAATCATAAAGCAGGTGTAACTTCTGTTGCTTAACTGTGATTGGAAAAATAAACAAATGAACAAACAAATGAACAAACAAACAAATGCCATCCAGTCAAATAAACTATACCAGACTATTCCCTTCAGTTACAGGCAAAGCAGATGCACAACCCATATACTACTACTACCACTACTACTACTACTATACTACTACTACTGCTATTGCTACTAATTCCCTGTCAGCAGACGTATCACAGTCCCACCCCTAATTCTCTGTCAACATACTTGTCACAGTTCCGCCCCTAATTCCCTGTCGACAGACTTATCCCCTGTCAACAGACTTATCACAGTCCCACCTCTAATTCCCTGTCAACAGACTTATCACATTCCCACCCCTAATTCCCTGTCAACAGACTTATCACAGTCCCACCCCTAATTCCCTGTCAACAGACGTATCACAGTCCCACCTCTAATTCCCTGTCAACAAACATATCACAGTCCCACCCCTAATTCCCTGTCAACAGACTTATCACAGTCCCACCCCTAATTCCCTGTCAACAGACATATCACAGTCCCACCCCTAATTCCCTGTCAACAGACATATCACAGTCCCACCCCTAATTCCCTGTCAACAGACTTATCACAGTCCCACCCCTAATTCCCTGTCAACAGATTTATCATAGTCCCACCCCTAATTCCCTGTCGATAGACTTATCCCCTGTCAACAGACTTATCACAGTCCCACCCCTGATTCCCTGTCAACAATATATATCACAGTCCCACCCCTAATTCCCTATCGACAGACTTATCCCCTATCAGCAGACTTATCACAGTCCCACCCCTAATTCCCTGTCAACCGACATATCACAGTCCCACCCCTAATTCCCTATCAGCAGACTTTTCACAGTTCCACCCCTAATTCTGTATCTGCAAACATCTTACAGACTGCCCCCCTCCCCCCCCCCCCCCCAAAAAAAAGGCTTGCACTTATATTTATTTCAAGAACAGTATATGTACTAAGTTTATGAAATTCTGCAGTTTTGCTTTTGATAGGCTGCTTAAAACCAGTTGAGTTATTGCAAAGGAAACTAGCTCAAGATAGATAAGATCAGTATTTTGAACTGAAAGACAGTCGCATGAACTAATGTTATGGATTTGTAGTTTGCTTAGCAGGTACAGTTGCATGAAATAATGTTAAGAATTTGTTTGTTTGTTTTTTTGCCTAGCAGTTAAAGTTTACAGTTTGATATTGTTTATTGTTATATGACAGCATCATTGCTTTATATAATGCATGAGCACTCATTATTTGTAATGCATGAATATTCATCCGTGCTGCAGCTCCTTTTTTTTTTTTTTTTCTCGTCTTCTCTTTTTTATTCAAACAGTTAAGGTGTTTTTAACATTGACCTGTCTGTGCCTTTAGAATTTCTGTCAGATCCTGTCCCTTGTGTCTGTCATTGGAGGCCTGCATGATTGTGTCTTGATCCTCTTTGCTTGTGGTTCTTTCTTCACTGTGGCAGTTGTAGCTGTGGCCACTTTCAGGTTGTGTCAGCCTTCTGCCGTTATCATGCAGGGCTTCAGTCTTTGTAGCGGAGTCCTTCTTGGATATGTTGTCTCGTCTATTCTTGGTTCTTTGCCCCTTGTCTTTGGTTGTACAACGTTTCTGGAAACGATCCCATATGTTTGTTGCATGTTAATCATCCTGACGTAGGTCTGTCTGCCCACTTGGGGATAGGCTAAGTCAGGCTTGTACGTACCTGGGTCGGTCACCTGGTTGGGCGAGATAGGGGTGGGTGTGATTATTCCAGAGGCTTGCCTGTACTAGAAGCCTACGTTGCTGGTGCTGCATGCCGCAGCCGGGGATGTTACAGCAGTTCTGGTTGGTTGAGCTTGACATGCATGAGTCGTGATTCTGCAGTTTGAGTCAAGGTTTCATTTCAGGCTCTAGCTGTATACATAGAGTATAGAATTATCTCCCTTCCTTGAACTACGTGTATAGCTTTCTCGTTTTCCTGAAGTCTATGTATCGCTGGCTGTCTTTGTGTACACCTTCTAGATGGTAGAATCAAGTGTCTGTATCTCCTGTAGGGTAGATTTGTATCCAACATTAACATTGCATGTTTAAAATAGCATTAACTATTCTGTATGATTGGCTTAAGTTTAACCGCAGTATTCTCCATCCTGTAGGGTAGATTTGTATCCAACATTAACATTTCATGTTTAAAATAGCATTAACTGTTCTGTATGATTGGCTTAAGTTTAACCGCAGTATTCTCCATCCTGTAGGGTAGATTTGTATCCAACATTAACATTTCATGTTTAAAATAGCATTAACTATTCTGTATGATTGGCTTAAGTTTAACCGCAGTATTCTTACATAAAAGTGTTAATAGCCATGTGATTGTTTACAAAATACAAAATTATTGATATACATAATAATACATAATAATGTCTAGCTATGTGTTTATGTATCATAGACTTGAACAGAATTGTTTGTGAGAAGTATCAACCTCTGCTGTTTACATTATTTAACCACATGTTAAGAATGTGATGAAACTAGACTGACTTTGATTCCTACTCACTCAGTGTGACAAAATAATGTATCCACAGTTACTTGCTGTCACAAAATAATATTAGTTGAAAAAAGTAGCGTCAAATTCCTATCAGGTAGTTTTCAAAAATAATACATATTCTGTGCTGGTAGCTAATAACATGACGTCAAAAAGTCACCAGACACCAGCAGAATGATTGACTAGAGATGACTAGTGAGATGTAGCTGTCTACAGTTGTCGTCTGAATCTGTCAGCCTTCTGTCCCAAATTGTAGTTATACTGTCGTGGTTGATTCATGCTAGATACTGTGGGTAGGCAGGTAAAAAATTAAAAAAAAGAGCAACAACCTTTTTAGACACCTGATCATGATTTGCGTCATGAGTAACTGTATCTACTTATACAGCAGATGTTACCCAGCACATACTTATGGTTTTATTTCACCTCATGGTGGATGAGAGATTTTGCTTGTGAAATAATTCAAGTATGATGGTGTCCTCTTGAGCAAGCTGAGAGCTGACACTGAAAAACTGTTCATACTTAATGAAATATGTCATAGAGCTGACAGCACATATCAACACATTTTTACAAGATCTCTTCTGCTGGCATAATGGAAGGAAAGGATATGTGCATTGTGAAGTTAATTGTGAAGAAGAAGGAAGCCTTTATCTTGTTTGTGGGGCAGCCATAGGATTACAGTAATGTACATCTAAACACTGTTACGACAGCTCTGTTGGTAATGGTGAGGTGGACGTAGATTTAGTACAGAAAATATTGATATGGACATACATTTAGTACAGAAACTAATGATGTGGACATAGATTTAGTACAGAAAATAATGATGTGGACATAGATATAGTACAGAAACTAATGATGTGGACATAGATTTAGTACAGAAAATAATGATGTGGACATAGATTTAGTACAGAAAATAATGATGTGGACATAGATTTAGTACAGAAAATAATGATGTGGACATAGATTTAGTACAGAAAATAATGATGTGGATATAGATTTAGTACAGAAAATAATGATGTGGACATGATTTAGTACAGAAAATAATGTGGACATAGATTTAATACAGAAAATAATGATGTGGACATAGACACAATACAGAAAATGATGACATGGATATAGACATAATACAGAAAATAATTATGTGGATATAGACATAATACAGAAAATAATTATGTGGATATGGACATAATACAGAAAATAATGATGTGGATATGGACATAATACAGAAAATGATGATGTGGATATGGACATAATACAGAAAATAATGATGTGGACATAGACATAATACAGAAAATAATGATGTGGACATAGACATAATACAGAAAATGATGATGTGGATATGGACATAATACAGAAAATAATGATGTGGACATAGACATAACACAGAAAATAATGATGTGGACATAGACATAACACAGAAAATAATGATGTGGATATGGACATAATACAGAAAATGATGATGTGGACATAGACATAACACAGAAAATAATGATGTGGATATGGACATAATACAGAAAATAATGATGTGGACATAGACATAACACAGAAAATAATGATGTGGATATGGACATAATACAGAAAATAATGATGTGGATATGGACATAATACAGAAAATAATGATGTGGACATAGACATAACACAGAAAATAATGATGTGGACATAGACATAATACAGAAAATAATGATGTGGATATGGACATAATACAGAAAATAATGATGTGGACATAGACATAACACAGAAAATAATGATGTGGATATGGACATAATACAGAAAATGATGATGTGGACATAGACATAATACAGAAAATGATGATGTGGACATAGATGTTTTACAAAAATTATCTATACGTAAATTTTATACAGAAAATATTTTTCATTGCCTGTTTGTGTCTGCGCTGATTTTATTCATTCATTTATTTATTTGTTTGTTTTTTATCTGCTGAATTTCTGTATTTGTATCTGATGCAGTAATTAGTAATGTGATTTTTATCTGCTGAATTTCTGTGTTTGTATCTGATGCAGTAATTCGTAACGTGTTTTTTATCTGCTGAATTTCTGTGTTTGTATCTGATGCAGTAATTCATAACGTGTTTTTTATCTGCTGAATTTCTGTGTTTGTATCTGATGCATTAATTCGTTTGTTGGCTTGTGGACTTGACTTCAAACTGTTGATGTGATGATCACCATAGATTGAATGTTAGTTTGTTACTAGATTAATGTTTATTGAAAAAGAAATGACTTCAACAACTGCATATTTTTTTCTCAGATGATAAATGATGGCTTTTGTCAGTCCAAGCAAATAGAAAATGGTCAGGAAGCACAAAGCAGGCTTAGATTATGTAGGTTGTAATGATGCATGATATTCTTGTATTGTAACTGATAAGGTCAGATTAATGAAAATTTCGCCTTTGTTTGGTTATGTATTTGGAAATGGTGTTGGATATTTTATGTGGAAAATAATACAAAATATCTGGAACAAGAAATTCAGGAGTTAACAGTAGGATGTCTCTTTTTCATGCACTAAATATCATATTATCAATAGCTGTGTGTCACAGATTGTTATTCATTAGTTTGCTCACTGTCGGTCAACACTACAATGTCTATTTTTCACACATCAAGTACCATATCATCAGTAGCTGTGTTTGATAAGTTGTCGCGATATAATTGTTTACTCACATATAATCAAGTGCTAACATTGCAGTGTATTATTGTTGGGGTTTTTTTCTCACACAATAAGCACTATGTCAACAGTAATTATGTTTGATTGGTCACTATTATTTAGTTCACTTGCATATATGTATGTGTGTATAACTCTGTCCGTTCAGATGGCTTTAAGTTACATGACAGTTTATTTTCATCATTAAGATATGTTTCAAATTGGTGCAAATAGGTGCCAACTTATTGTTAACATGAAGCTAGGTCATGGGAGTGAGATTTCTTTTCTCACATGACACACTTGATTGCTTTTGCTTGTCACCTGCAAACATGCTGATAATTTGGAGTGACTCGCAGCACAATACCATAATGTTCTTTTAAGAAGAGAAGTGTAAATGTGTACACAGCAGCATAGTGATTTTTTAAAGAATACAAAGTGTGTGTGTGTGTGTGTGTGTGTGTGTGTGTGTGTGTGTGTGTGTGTGTGTGTGTGTGTGGCCTGGCTGTGAACAACACCCACTCAGGAGCAGTCAGAGGCCATGGCTTACAGAGAATGCCGGTCGGTCTGTCTAACACTCTGTGCGTGTGTGTGTGTGTGTGTGTCCTTGTTGAATTCTAAAGCAAGGCTTGGATTACACCATGGTTCCCAGAGAGGTTGGTGCTGCGCGGTCCACTCTGTTAGCTGTTGCCTATGTCCTTCATGTAGTCTCTCTGTTAGTCTCGCTGTTATCTCTCTGTGTCATGTCTTTTGTCAAATAATCCCCCTTCCCTGTCCTTCCAGTCCCCACCCTACCCCCTCTTACAGAAAAGCTCTAGCAGTTTGGACTTTTTTTTTATTTATATCAACAGAAAAGTTAGTGTGTGTACGTGTTATTGAGCATTGTCGAAAAAGAGTCAAGAGGTCAGGCGCTATTGCTTAACTCTTTATTTTGGTAACAAAAGCTCATAGTGTTGATAATGGTTGGTTTATCCCAGTCTACAGTAAGGTCAGAATTACCTCTGGTTATAGCCCTGAAATAGCTCTGTTCAGTTGACTGGGCTTTAAGCAACAGTAACATTAACAATAACAATAGCAGCCTAGCTGGATGAGATAAGGATTGCATTTCATAACTGGTTTACCCCATCCACTATGATCTAGTTACAGCATTGCAGAAAAGCAGGGTACCAGTAACATGGAACATGTACTGCATTGCTAGTGTACATTGATTGATGACATACATGTTGAACACTAACATCCAGGCTGATGTTGTATATGTGTGTCTAGGTGAACATGTGTGGATTAAAAAGTTAAAAGACAGGAACACACTCACAGAATACATAGTTTTATCTCATCTTCATGTGAAATTACCACATGCTTCGTTTTCAGAGTTTGAACAGATTTGAGCTAGACTGGTGAATAGCAAAGAAAGCACAGTACGAATAGAAGGGGTAAAATTTGAACATAAAGGAGATGTACATGGCTCAGGTTAATCACAGGGTGTGTTTCTTAAACAGACTTTATACATTAAACAATAGAAGAATAGCATTAAAAGATGGAAGAGTTGAAGCTAGCTGCTGTTAGTAGAGTTATAGACATGTCTTTTCAACCCATTAACTCCATCAATAAGGAGAGCAAGTTAAATGGTTAACGTTTTGCAGTTGGTGGATAAGGTTAGATGGTCAAAGGGTTGATATAGAAGCTTCTCTTGTTAAAACATGGAGTCAGGGGAAGGTAGATTTTTCATTATCAAAATATAGAAGAAGATGTGTAACAGAGCTTGGTTGTCATTTATGATAAAACAATCTGCTTTGTCTCCTGTAAAATGAACTTGAATGGTAAAGTAATGCAATGGGATTTGTCCATGTGAACACATTAAATTTTCAGTCACAGTCAGGTGTAACAAATATGTCCCTGATTCATTTCTCATCACCTGTCCCTTTCCATATATGACCATCACCCATCATTCCCTGTCCTCAGCCCCTTTCCATATATGGCCATCATCCATCATTCCCTGTCCTCAGCCCCTTTCCATATATGGCCATCACCCATCATTCCCTGTCCTCAGCCCCTTTCCATATATGACCATCACCCATCATTCCCTGTCCTCAGCCCCTTTCCATATATGGCCATCACCCATCATTCCCTGTCCTCAGCCCCTTTCCATATATGGCCATCATCCATCATTCCCTGTCCTCAGCCCCTTTCCATATATGACCATCACCCATCATTCCCTGTCCTCAGCCCCTTTCCATATATGGCCATCATCCATCATTCCCTGTCCTCAGCCCCTTTCCATATATGGCCATCACCCATCATTCCCTGTCCTCAGCCCCTTTCCATTTATGGCCATCATTCACTGCCCCTGCCCCTTTCCATATATGGCTATCATTCACTGCCCCTTTCCTTATATGTCCACCATCCATTGTCCCCTGCCCCTTACCATATATGTCCACCTATCCCCTGCCCCGTTCCATATATGCCACATTCACTGCCCGCCCTTTCCATTATATGTCCACATCCACCTTTCCATATGTCCCCTGCCCCTTTCCATATATGTCCACATCCATTGTCCCCTGCCCCTTTCCATATTGTCCACCTGCCCTTTCCATAATGTCCATCCCTGCCCCTTTCCATAGATGTCCAATCATTCCCCTGCCCCTTTCCATAGATGTCCATCACCTCCTGCCCCTTTCCATTAGATGTCCTTCCATCCTGCCCCTTTCCATAGATGTCCATCATCCATTGTCCCCTGCCCCTTTCCATAGATGTCCATCATGCCCTTCCATATGTCACACCCCTGCCCCTTTCCATAGATGTCCATCACCCCTGCCCCTTTCCATAGATGTCCATCACACCAATTCACACCTGCCCCTTTTCCATAGATGTCCATCACCCCCTGCCCCCTTTCCATAGATGTCCATCACCTCCCTGCCCCTTTCCATAGATGTCCATCACCCCTGCCCCTTTCCATAGATGTCCATCACCCCCTGCCCCTTTCCATAGATGTCCATCACCCCCTGCCCCTTTCCATAGATGTCCATCACCCCTGCCCCTTTCCATAGATGTCCACCACCCCCTGCCCCTTTCCATAGATGTCCATCACCCCTGCCCCTTTCCATAGATGTCCATCACCCCTGCCCCTTTCCATAGATGTCCATCATTCATTGTCCCTTTCCATAGATGTCCACACCCCCTGCCCCTTTCCATAGATGTCCATCACTCCCCTGCCCCTTTCCATAGATGTCCATCACCCCCTGCCCCTTTCCATAGATGTCCATCATTCATTGCCCTTTCCATAGATGTCCATCACCCCCTGCCCCTTTCCATAGATGTCCATCACCCCTGCCCCTTTCCATAGATGTCCATCACCCCCTGTCCCTTTCCATAGATGTCCATCACCCCCTGCCCCTTTCCATAGATGTCCACCACCCCTTCCCCTTTCCATAGATGTCCATCACCCCCTGCCCTTTCCATAGATGTCCATCATCATTGCCCCTTTCCATAGATGTCCATCACCCCTCTTGCCCCTTTCCATAGATGTCCATCACCCCCCTGCCCCTTTCCATAGATGTCCATCACCCCCTGCCCCTTTCCATAGATGTCCATCACAGCCCCCCTGTCCACCTGTTTCCATAGATGTCCATCACCCTGCCCCTTTCCTATTCCATCACCTGCCCTTCCATAGTGTCCACTCCTGTTCTCTCCGCCTTTCCATAGATGTCCATCACCCCCTGCCCCTTTCCATAGATGTCCATCATCCCCCTGCCCCTTTCCATAGATGTCCATCACCCCCTGCCCCTTTCCATAGATGTCCATCACTCCCCTGCCCCTTTCCATAGATGTCCATCACCCCCTGCCCCTTTCCATAGATGTCCATCCACCCCTGCCCCTTTCCATAGATGTCCATCACACTGCCCTTTCCATAGATGTCCATCACCCTGCCCCTTTCCATAGATGTCCATCATCCTGCCCTTTCCATAGATGTCCATCACCCCCTGCCCCTTTCCATAGATGTCCATCATCCCCTGCCCCTTTCCATAGATGTCCATCACTCCCTGCCCCTTTCCATAGATGTCCATCATCCCACTGCCCCTTTCCATAGATGTCCATCACCCCCTGCCCCTTTCCATAGATGTCCATCACCCCCTGCCCCTTTCCATAGATGTCCATAATCCCCTTGCCCTTTCCATAGATGTCCATCACCTCCCTGCCCTTTCCATAGATGTCCATCATCCCACCTGCCCTTTCCATAGATGTCCATCACCCCCTGCCCCTTTCCATAGATGTCCATCACCCCCTGCCCCTTTCCATAGATGTCCATCACCTTCCCTGCCCTTTCCATAGATGTCCATCCACCCCCTGCCCCTTTCCATAGATGTCCATCATCACCCTGCCCCTTTCCATAGATGTCCATCCACCCCTGCCCCTTTCCATAGATGTCCATCACTCCCATGCCCCTTTCCATAGATGTCCATCACCCCTGCCCCTTTCCATAGATGTCCATCACCCCCTGCCCCTTTCCATAGATGTCCATCATTCACCCTGCCCCTTTCCATAGATGTCCATCACCCCCTGCCCCTTTCCATAGATGTCCATCACTCCCATTGCCCCTTTCCATAGATGTCCATCACTCCCTGCCCTTCATGTGCATCCCTTTCCATAGATGTCCATCACTCCCCTGCCCCTTTCCATAGATGTCCATCATTCATTGTCCCTTTCCATAGATGTCCATCATTCATTGTCCCTTTCCATAGATGTCCATCACCCCCTGCCCCTTTCCATAGATGTCCATCACTCCCTGCCCTTTCCATAGATGTCCATCACCCCCCTGCCCCTTTCCATAGATGTCCATCATTCACTGCCCTTTCCATAGATGTCCATCACCCCTGCCCCTTTCCATAGATGTCCATCATTCATTGTCCCTTTCCATAGATGTCCATCACCCCCTGCCCTTTCCATAGATGTCCATCACTCCATGTCCCCTTTCCATAGATGTCCATCACCCCCTGCCCCTTTCCATAGATGTCCATCATTCATTGTCCCTTTCCATAGATGTCCATCACCCCCTGCCCCTTTCCATAGATGTCCATCCACCCCTGCCCCTTTCCATAGATGTCCACCACCCCCTGCCCCTTTCCATAGATGTCCATCACCCCCTGCCCCTTTCCATAGATGTCCATCATCCCCTGCCCCTTTCCATAGATGTCCATCACCCCCTGCCCCTTTCCATAGATGTCCATCACCCCCTGCCCCTTTCCATAGATGTCCATCACCCCCTGCCCCTTTCCATAGATGTCCATCACCCCTGCCCCTTTCCATAGATGTCCATCACCCCCTGCCCCTTTCCATAGATGTCCATCATCCCCTGCCCCTTTCCATAGATGTCCATCACCCCCTGCCCCTTTCCATAGATGTCCATCACCCCTGCCCCTTTCCATAGATGTCCATCACCCCCTGCCCCTTTCCATAGATGTCCATCACCCCCTGCCCCTTTCCATAGATGTCCATCACCCCCTGCCCCCTTTCCATAGATGTCCATCACCCCTGCCCCTTTCCATAGATGTCCATCACCCCCTGCCCCTTTCCATAGATGTCCATCACCCTGCCCCTTTCCATAGATGTCCATCACCCCTGCCCCTTTCCATAGATGTCCATCACCTCCTGCCCCTTTCCATAGATGTCCATCACCCCTGCCCCTTTCCATAGATGTCCATCACCTCCTGCCCCTCCTTTCCTCATAGATGTCCACACCCCCTGCCCCTTTCCATAGATGTCCATCACCCCCTGCCCCTTTCCATAGATGTCCACACCCCCTGCCCCTTTCCATAGATGTCCACCACCCCCTGCCCCTTTCCATAGATGTCCATCACCCCCTGCCCCTTTCCATAGATGTCCATCACTCCCCTGCCCCTTTCCATAGTATTGTTCCAAATTCCACACCCCTGCCCCTTTCCATAGATGTCCACCACCCCTGCCCCTTTCCATAGATGTCCATCACTTCCCCCTGCCCTTTCCATAGATGTCCATCATCCATTGTCCCCTTTCCATAGATGTCCATCACCTGCCCCTTTCCATAGATGTCCATCATCCCCTGCCCCTTTCCATAGATGTCCATCATCTCCTGCCCCTTTCCATATATGTCCATCATCCATTGTCCCTTTCCATATATGTCCATCATCCCCTGCCCCTTTCCATATATATCGTCCACCCCCTTCCTGTGCCCTGTCCTTTTCCATATACACCCATCATCCCCTCTCCCCTGCCCCTTGCCATATATATGTCCATCATCCATCACCCCCTGTCCCCTGCCCCTACCCTTTCCCCGTTCCATATATGTCCATCATCCCTTCCCACTCCCTGTCTCCTACCCTTTTTTCCAAATATTCCATCATCCACCCACCCTCCATGGCCATTGCCCCTTTCTCCTGATCCAGTTCTGTCTCTGTCCACCTCTATAGTGCATGCGTTATGAACGTGTACAAAGCCTGTTGACATCTGCCCAGGCCCACAGACCTGTCAGTGTCCTGTCTTTATGAAGAAAGTGGTCCCACAGTGTGCATGCTGACTGAGGAAAAGTACTTTACTTGCTACCAGGTGTAAATGGTCTGTTACGTCCTCTCTTTGTCTTTGGTAGGTGCTCTTTCTGCTCTTCCTGATTCCCTGTCCTCTTTCAGTCTTGGAGTCCTCTCTTATTTGATGCCAGTCATCTGCCCTGTTCAACTGTCCGTTTGTATTCCCTACTGTCTGTGACTGTGATAGCTCTACCCCCCTATTCTTGTGGTCAAGCCATACAGAGGAAACTATGTATATATAAAAGTGTTGGTCTTGCATGCAAAGCTTAAGGGGTTCCATCCATTCTGTAGGCTATTTGACCAACTAGATTGTAGCGGTGGTACTTGTGGTTCTTTTGTAGAAGAAATATTAGAAATATCGACATTTGTGGGGGTTGGTAGTTAGTCAAACTTTGGCTTTTCTCACTAGTTGTCACGTAGGATTTAGTATAACATTTTTGGGTCTTTTTTTTTCTCTTTTCTTTTACCTGAAAATTGATTACAGAAAAAGGGACAGGTTACTGGTTGGTCTATTTTGATAAGCTTGCTTGAATCAACAAGAACTCTTATGTCCACTAGGACTAAGATTAAGCAAAGTTGCTTTTGCTGCTATTTCTAATGGCTTGTAGTGGTAAAAACAACAGCAGCATTTATAGGAGAAATGTTCAGCTTTTAATTTTTGCAAAAACTTCAGGTTTGCATGATTAAATCAATCTTGTGATAGAAAAACAAAACAAAACAAAAAACCAGACTTTCAGGGGGTTAAGAAAATATTTTGAGGAATCAGTGAGTACCAATCTGTGATAAGTGTGTTCTTAAAAGCTCCTCATCTGTAAATGTTAACAAGTTTTTACAAGTGCAGCAAGGTGAAGCTGTATTCAACAGAAAGGTACTCATCTAGCAAGCTGAAGTTGTATTCAACAGAAAGGTACTCATCTAGCAAGCTGAAGTTGTATTCAGCAGAAAGGTACTCATGTAGCAATCTGAAGCTGTATTGAAGAGAAAGGTACTCATGTAGCAAGCTGAAGCTGTATTCAACAGAAAGGTACTCATGTAGCAATCTGAAGCTGTATTCAGCAGAAAGGTACTCATGTAGCAAGCTGAAGCTGTATTGAAGAGAAAGGTACTCATGTAGCAAGCTGAAGCTGTATTGAACAGAAAGGTACTCGCATAGCAAGCTGAAGCTGTATTCAACAGACAGGTATTCATCTAGCAAGCTGAAGCTGTATTCAGCAGAAAGATACTCATCTAGCAAGTGGAAGCTGTATTCAACAGAAAGGTATTTGCGTAGCAAGCTTGAGCTGTATTCAACAGAAAGGTATTCCATCTTGTAAGCTGAAGCTGTATTCAACAGAAAGGTATTCATGTAGCAAGGTGAAGCTGTATTGAAGAGAAAGGTACTCTGAAGCTGTATTCAACAGAAAGGTACTCATGTAGCAAGCTGAAGCTGTATTCTGGGGAAGGTAGTAATATAACAAGCTGAAGCTGTATTCAGGGGAAGGTAGTAATGTAACAAGCTGAAGCTGTATTCTGGGGAAGGTAGTAATATAACAAGCTGAAGCTGTATTCAGGGGAAGGAAGTAATGTAACAAGCTGAAGCTGTATTCAGGGGAAGGAAGTAATGTAGCAAGCTGAAGCTGTATTCAGGGGAAGGTAGTAATGTAACAAGCTGTATTCAGGGGAAGGAAGTAATGTAGCAAGCTGAAGCTGTATTCAGGGGAAGGAAGTAATGTAGCAAGCTAAGCTGTATTCAGGGGAAGGAAGTAATGTAGCAAGCTGAAGCTGTATTCAGGGGAAGGTAGAATGTAACCAAGCTGTATTCAGGGGAAGGTAGTAATGTAACAAGCTGATGATTCAGGGAAGGTAGTAATGTAGCAAGCTGATAAGCGTGTATTCAGGGGAAGGAAGTAATGTAGCAAGCTGAAGCTATATTCAGGGGAAGGAAGTAATGTAGCAAGCTGAAGCTGTATTCAGGGGAAGTAATGTAGCAAGCTGAAGCTGTATTCAGGGGAAGGTAGTAATGTAGCAAGCTGAAGCTGTATTCAGGGGAAGTAATGTACAAGCTGAAGCTATATTCAGGGGAAGGATAGTAATGTAGCAAGCTGAAGCTGTATTCAGGGGAAGGAAGTAATGTAGCAAGTGAAGCTGTATTCAGGGGAAGGAAGTAATGTAAAACTAAGCTGTATTCAGGGGAAGGAAGTAATGTAGCAAGCTGAAGCTGTATTCAGGGGAAGGATAGTAATGTAACAAGCTGAAGTGTATTCAGGGGAAGAGTAATGTAACAAGCTGTATGTCAGGGGAAGGTAGTAATGTACAACTAAGCTGTATTCAGGGGAAGGTAGTAATGTACAAGCTTGTATTCAGGGGAAGGTAGTAATGTAACAAGCTGTATTCAGGGAAGGTAGTAATGTAACAAGGAGCTGTATTCAGGGGAAGGATAGGAATGTAACACAGCTGTATTCAGGGGAAGGTAGTAATGTAAACAAGCTGTATTCAGGGGAAGGTAGTAATGTAACAAGCTGTATTCAGGGGAAGGTAGTAATGTAACAAGCTGTATTCAGGGGAAGGTAGTAATGTAACAAGCTGAAGCTGTATTCAGGGGAAGGTAGTAATGTAACAAGCTGTATTCAGGGGAAGGTAGTAATGTAGCAAGCTGAAGCTGTATTCAGAGGAAGGTAGTAATATAACAAGCTGAAAGTGTATTCAGGGGAAGGTAGTAATGTAACAAGCTGAAGCTGTATTCAGGGGAAGGTAGTAATGTAGCAAGCTGAAGCTGTGTTCATAAGAAAGATACAAATATTACAAGCTGGAGCTATATTCAAGATGAACAAGATACTGGTATCAATGGGTGTTTAGTCCTATCCTGTTGTAAGTAACACAAGTGATTTCCAGAAGTTAGCCGTGGTGTAGGACAGATTCATCTCTGAAGTTAAAACCAATCAGAGGTCAGTGACATTAAAACCAGATGTGTCAGGTAATGTACAGGGTGACAGTGGTAGTGTTGGTGTCCAGGTAAGTGTATGGCTGTGAGTAGCTAGAGAGATGGTGGTAAAGGCATGCAGTAGGACTCTCCATTGTGTAGACCAGTCCGTGTATTTCATGTCTTATCTAACTCTTGTGGCCTTGTTGGAGTGAATCCTTTTGAAAATGGCTGTGTAATACATGACACATTAGCAATCTGTATAATTCTTGTCAAGCAAACAATATGCAATTCATGATACATATAAAACTATAGTATTTCACACATTAATAGTCAACATTATTCAAACACTTCGGTCTTTCTCACAGTTTGTGAACATTTCTGTGCAGTGCATAGTGATGTCAATTGACTAGTGGAAAGCTTGACTCTCTCTGTAACTTTTGCTGTGTACACAGAGCTGTTGTTATGCTTATCAATGATAAAACTTGTCTCAAAGAGTTACTACATGGAATTTACCATCTTATCAGTATTGTTGTGCCTATGAATGTAAACTAACATTTCAGTGGTTTAAATGTCGTTATCTTTGCTAATCCATGTGGTACTAATTATGCATGATTGAAAAACGCAAACATGTACTTGTATGTTTTTGATGTGTCTTACACATATATGCTGCAATATATATTGCACTTTTTCCTTTTTTTTTCTTTTTCTTTTCCTTTTTTTTTTTTCACTAATTGATAATTTTTATGAAACTTGTGATGATTTTTGTAGAACTCATTGCTGCAGTAATATATGTATATGTATGTCCTCTTACATGTTCTTGTTTATGCCTACTGTTTTTTAGCCGGGCAAATCAATCATCAGCATCAATTTCTTCCGTCTGTTCCGTGTGATGCGTCTCATCAAGTGCTGAGTCGAGGCGAGGGCATACGCACGTTATTATGGACGTTCATAAAGTCATTTCAGGTGTGTAGCAGATGATATGGTGGTTTCTGGAGATTTTACCTGTATGTGTAGGATGTTAACATTGTGTTAAATCTCTCGCTACAAGCATCAGGATTTCCCGATCATGACTCAACAGTGCTTGTGTATGAGCATCAGAGAAATCCGACATGGGGTTTTGAAAATTCGCGGGGCTTTCAATATTTCCGTTATCCGAAACTAATGGTCAGAAGTAGATTCTTCGGTCATTCTTAGTCTCGTTTCAAGCCATTAGGTCACTGTGCTCTGCTGTTGGTGTGTAGACAGTGCAAAGTTCACGACCCAGTATCTCTGCAGTGAAGGAGACAACAGAAAAGAAAATGGCCGAACAACAACACTCAACATCTCAGCGCTCTTCGAGAGAATCTCGCTGTGAGTATACTGTTGAAGAGGTGCTGGAAATGGTGTGTACGGCTGGATCAGATGAAGAATTCAGTGAGGAGGACTTACCCTCAAGCCCAGAGGAAGAAGGAGACAATAAGAGCTACCAGTCGGGTGAGTCAGCACAATACGCAATTGGAGGTGTTGCACTTGGTGAATCGAGCGAGAACGAGAGGGAAACACATAGTTCTGCTGGTGGTAGTGAGTTGGAGGAAGATGAATTTAGTGATGCTTTCAGCAGTGATAGGTGTGACGGTATGAGATTTTTTCCTCTCATCGCTCCATTCACTGATTGACCATGCCTACGTGTGCAAATGGCGAGCCACGCCCCCTTGGATTTCTTCATGTTGTTTTTTGACTGCAAGGGAATGCCACCTCACTCAGCTGCCAGCTCTGAAGCCAGATCGTAGTGAAGTGCTTGTTCTAGGAAAGGTAAGTGACTACTTTGTTCACAATACTGCTCCACACACACACACACACACACACACACACACACACACACACACACACACACACACACAACACACACACACACACACACACACACACACACACACACACACACAATCATTGATATATGTGTGTGTTTGTGTGTGTGTGACTTTGAAGTGTGTGTGTGAAGTGTGTGTGTTCGTTCTTTGATTTAAAGAATTTGTTGTGTGTATGTGCAAATATGTGTGCATGAATATGTCTTGTGTGTTTACATGCGTGTGGTGGAAATTTGTCAGATAATGGTGAGAGAAAAGAACAGCAACAACTGAACTTCAAAATAAATAACTCCATCAATAAAAGAAATGAGCATGATGCATGGGAAAGACTATAATTGTGTCAACCTTTCTGCTGAATTCATACATGAATAAAATAATAAATCAGATTGATGTGCAAGTGAAGTGCACTTATTGGATTTGTTGCAGGGAGTGTTGCAGTCCTGAAGAGGGTCGACAAGAAGCCTGTTCATGTCCTCACCATCAAGACTGATCCTCTGAGGATGATCAATGACACAACATTTGAACTTGTTTCGGACAGTGTACTTGGAGTGTGTGCGAGTTGGATTTTATGAAATTTCATTCAAAATGTGACAGTAGGAACTGATATATTAACCTGACTGTATATTTTGTAAGTCATTTTTCACCTGAAAATTACTCTGATCTTACTTGTACCATTACTCAGCAACCATGAGGGTTAGACAGTTGAAATTTCAGCATGTTGTACACCAATCTTTTAATATATAACTTGCCAAATTTCAAAGCTGTCTGTTTTCATTTGTTGTATGGGAATGAGAAAAATTGTCATACAAACAAACGAAAACAGAGAGCTTTGAAATTTGGCAGGTCATATATTAAAAGATTGGTGAACAACATGCCGAAATTTCAACTGTCTAACCCTCATGGTTGCTGAGTAATGGTACAAGTAAAATTAGAGAAATTTTCAGGTGAAAAATGCCTTACAAAATACATGGTCAGGTCAATATATCAGTTCCTACAGTCACATTTTGAACAAAATTTCATAAAATCCAGCGTGCATACACACTCCAAGTGCACTGAAGGAAGAGATTGTCTTGAAGAGCGCTGAGATGTTGAGTATTGTTCAGCCATTTGCTTTTCCGTCATCTTTGCATTGTCTACACACCAACTGCTGAGTACAGTGACCTAATGGCTTGAAACCAGGCTAAGAATGACCAAAGAACCTATTTCTGGCCATTAGTTTGGGTAAACAGAAATACTGAAAGCCCCGCGAATTTTCAAAACCCAAGTCTGATTTCTACAACGCTCATACACAAGCGTTGTTGAGACATGAGCAGGAAGTCCTGACTCTCATAGCAAGAGAGTTAATAGTTTTCTTGGTTACAACTTTTTTTTTTTTTTTTTTTTTTTTTTTTTTTTGTGCTTTGCTTGGTGAGAAGTCTGTTGGTATATGTTAAAAAAGAAATCGCTTGTTGAAAGTAATAGGTGGGATGCCTTCAATTTAATCAGCCATTGAATGGAATTTGTTTGCTTTCTTTTTGTTCTTCCTCACCATCACCACCCATGCCACTTGTCCTTGTTTTAAATGCAATTTTAATTCCTTTCTTGTTGAATCATTGATATTGTAACACGAAGACATAGACTGTTGAAACCAGCTGTTTTTTTGTGGGGTTTTTTTTCTTCTTTTTTTTTTTGAATGTGAACAGTGCTGTTAAGACATTGGTGGGAAAGATGTTGCTTTAGTTGGCAAATGCTGCTTTTATCTGACCCAACACAGGTTTAATTAGGCAGTGCCATTTTGGGGGGGCTGATTTATGCAAAGTGTGCAATACTGATACAGAAAAAGGAGAATATTTGCACGTCCTTTTTTTTTTTTTTTAATCTAATGTGTATTATTTCTTGAGCAGAGTTCTAAGTTTATTCAAGAGTTCTAAGTTTATTCAAGAGTTCTAAGTTTATTCAAGAGTTCTAAGTGTATTCAAGAGTTCTGAGTTTATTCAAGAGTTCTAAGTTTATTCAAGAGTTCTAAGTTTATTCAAGAGTTCTGAGTTTATTCAAGAGTTCTAAGTTTATTCAAGAGTTGTAAGTTTATTCAAGAGTTCTAGTTTATTCAAGAGTTCTAAGTTTATTCAAGAGTTCTGAGTTTATTCAAGAGTTCTAAGTTTATTCAAGAGTTCTGAGTTTATTCAAGAGTTCTAAGTTTATTCAAGAGTTCTAAGTTTATTCAAGAGTTCTAAGTTTATTCAAGAGTTCTAAGTTCATTCAAGAGTTCTAAGTTTATTCAAGAGTTCTAAAGTTTATTCAAGAGTTCTGAGTTTATTCAAGAGTTCTGAGTTTATTCAAGAGTTCTGAGTTTATTCAAGAGTTCTAAGTTTATTCAAGAGTTCTAAGTTTATTCAAGAGTTCTAGTTTATTCAAGAGTTTTAAGTTTATTCAAGAGTTGTAAGTTTATTCAAGAGTTGTAAGTTTATTCAAAAAGTTTAAGTTATTCAAGAGTTGTGTCAGAGTTCTATTTATTCAAGAGTTCTAAGTTTATTCAAGAGTTGTAAGTTTATTCAAGAGTTGTAAGTTTATTCAAGAGTTGTGAGTTTATTCAAGAGTTCTGAAGTTTATTCAAGAGTTGTAAGTTTATTCAAGAGTTTAAGTTTATTCAAGAGTTCTAAGTTTATTCAAGAGTTCTAAGTTTATTCAAGAGTTCTAAGTTCATTCAAGAGTTCTAAGTTTATTCAAGAGTTCTAAGTTTATTCAAGAGTTCTGAGTTCAGAAAGTTTTCATCACGCTCAGACAATGCCTTACGTACTTTACCAAAATATGCCAGTGATTATCAGGCAGACTCTGAGCCAGTGCAAAGCTCTATAGCAAAGTCTTGAAATGGGGACAGGGTGAGGGTGAGCAGGACCTACGAAACAGTACACTGACTGACACCAAAATGATGGGAGCATCAAGATGGACAGCCGACAGGCCAGGTTCTGTGTTGCTTGCTGGTTTGGAGCTTGAGACATCTGATTTTGTGTGCACAGCTCTGTCAACAGTCTGTTAAACAGACAATCTCACCTCACCTGGAATGTTCTGAACATAACTTTGATGATGACTTTCTTCTCAGCAAGGTTGATGTTTTTCTGTTCATGATGATGACTTTCTTCTCAGCAAGGTTGATGTTTTTCTGTTCATGCTGATACATACCAGAATCGGGATAGTTGTCATCATGGTAATTTATAGTCTCATCTTGAGACTTCCTCCAGACCAAATTTTGGTTAATGGTATTGTTGGATCCATTTCTACAGGTGGCCCTTGATTGGTCCCATGATGCCAGAACTTGTTTGTCCAGGGTGCTCAGTGGTAATGGAACCAGCCACGCAGCAAGTCATTTGATCTGAAGGCTCCTTCGTCTTGTTTGCTGTCACATTTGGTGTTTATTCTCGAGGATGAAATAAGTCATCTTCTGTGGTGCATCCACAGGCCTGTACAGTTTCTTCTTCAGCTCAGGGTGCTGGCCAGACCTCCCTCAGTGACTGGTAGTTCTTGCTGTCCTGGAGGATGTGTTCTGTTGTCTGGTGAGCTTCTCCACAAGGACACCAACGGGAATGGTATAAGTTGGAAGCGCTTGTTCATGTGGTGGTTCATTGTCATGCCCATTTGCAGGCAGAGGATATTGTAATGTAGCTGGGATGTTCTGAACAAGCTTTGATGATGCTTTTCATCTCAACAAGGTTGATGTTTTTCTGTTCATGCTCTGCTCCCAACTTTGCCATTCATCCGCCTCTTCTTTCCTGAGATATCACAATGTGATGGAATCTGCTGTAGTACATTGTTTGGTGCACATGAGGTTTTGCCGTGCTTCTTGTAGATGTGGTAATTTGCTTGTTGTATTTGTTAATGATGTTTGCTGTGTGGACCAGGGCCTCAACTTCTCTGTAGTTTGTGCAGTGAAGTCCAGTTGGTGCTTCAGCTTGCTGTTGTTTTATTTGGGAACTGGACGTATGCCTCAGCACTTTGTTTTTGATTGCATCCATGGCAGACCCATCTCTGTAAGCCTGTCTCCATGCTTCCTGGGCGTACCTTTCTTCAAGCATGGCCGGAGTCGGGGTGGACTTGCTGACATCGCTGTTTGTCTTTTGTAGTGAGATGAGGAACTGAAGTGTAGATGGTAGTGTTCTTCACTTGTTTTCCCAGGGTGAAGGACAGTTGCTGACTTGCAGGGTCTCTATTTTGTTGGTTGCCGTTCTTAGAGAAGTCTGCAGCAATCTGATATCTCATGAAGTTTGATATTTTCAATCCTCCTGAACCAAGTGCCTTTATTCTGTTATCCAGCAGGTGATCTGATGGAATTTTGGTTTGCGTGTATTGAATCAAGGCTTTGCATTTCCATCTCTTCATCAGTGGAGGTATGCCTGTGACAGATTCCATATTCTGAATATCCTTGTGCCGATGATGACTCACCACTTGGTTCTGGACTCTGTCAGGGGTCTGTTGGTGTGAATGTGCTGCTGTCATCCATGAGCTGGAGCCATATTCATGGTGTAGCTGTATGGTTCTTTGACAGATGTTTTTGCGTTATTTTGGCATCCCATTGTGTTCACACTAGTTTTTTTCATGATGTTAACTTTCTTCTGGTCTTAGTTCTGTGTTCTATATGTTGTGCTTCCTGTCGGCCATTTGTCGGATGTGACTTCCAGTTATGGCTGTTGGTCTGTCTATTGTAGTGTTGTATCTGCTGGGATCAAGTTTCCAGGCTGTGCTTTGGTGGAGAAAGAGATAACTGTGGCCGACAAGATTTCATCTAGATGGTTAATACCAAGTGTTGGTCTGGAAGTTTGTGATCATGCACAATATGCTCTATGAGTATAACATAGTGGCTTTTTGGCAGTGTAACCATTGGAGGCCCTGGTGTATAGCTGTGTGTAGTTGTGTGAGTAGTTTTTAATAGTGGTGGAGGTTGAAGTGGCAGTCACCAGTCGAGGACATGGTGGAGTATGACATGTTGTGAACCACAATCAGCTAGATCTGCTGCTGCTACTGGGATGTCCTCAGGTTGGTCAGCATGAGGAAGACTGCTGTCTTGATGTGATAGTGGTGGAGGTACTTGCTGCAGGTGTTTATGGTTGGGTGAACAACACCCTGAAATAGAACCACAATGAATTTCATATTCAATAGGTATGTTTCCCAGTCTGTTCAGGGTAGCTGCTGTGTAGGCTGTGGTTGTTGCATACTGTTCAATGCACCAAAATACTAGGTCACCTGCTTAGAGGACTACACATATCTTTTGGGTAGCTCTAGCTTGAGGTCTTTGATGAAAACTATGAGAGTTGGTGACTGTACTCCTCCCAGCTGTACTCCTTGGGGCGCAACGCTTTGCTCCACAGTGTCTGTCTGCAAGTATCTGGGACCTACGGCTGTACAGAGATGCCTTTATCTATTAGTACAGGTTGCCTTGATGCCTATGTGCAAGAGTTTGACAAGGAGACTGACTGTCCACAGTTGTCAAAGGCCTTTTCCAGGTCAATAAACGGAAGCTGGCATCACTTTATGGGCTTGGAAGGTATCCTGTATGAGCAAGATGTGTTGTCTAATCTTCTGTGCTCTTTATCTCCTAAAAATCACAGTGATGTTCTCAGACTCCAAATACCACTGCAGTGCATTCATGAAGAGGCTCAACTCTTTGGCACCCAAACCTGGTCCACCATCTTGAAAAACTTAACCTTTTTACTCCCTCACCCTATCTGCCAGCTTCCTGCAGGATGAGGGAGTGAAAGGGTTAAGTTTTTGCTTTGCTATCACAGCTGGCAACACAGGAGGGTAATGGACAGGGTAAGGGAGTGAAAAGGTTAAAACAAGACTAAAAATGTAGTGCTGCTTCTGACAAGCACCCTCTGTTCAACAGATATATAAAATCAGCTACTAGCTTACATTCACAGATTAAAAAGTATGTTTTAAACATTTGAAAATTATTGACACATTATCCCAAGGTGGAAAATACGCTTATGTGTGCAGGCTCTACCATATGTAGCGTTACTGATCGTGATGCTGTTCTTCATCTTCGCTGTCATCGGAATGCAGGTAAGAAATTGACATGAAAATATGACAGTAATCTGCGTGATGCGATTCAAATAATGGATTGTTCAAATGCATAATCGTCTGTGCCTGCCCTACCTGCTCCACTACCCTCTGCTTATTGGTTGGCAGCAGGTATTCCTGTTCTAACCTACTTTGTTAAAGAGGAAGATAGTCACTTGGGCTGGAACCAGGTATCAGGACAGGGTGTGGCAGCAGCACCTGGCGATGGATGTCTTTTCACCGAGTTCTCGAACACCTGGTCAAGTATTTCACAGTTAGTATGGTCTCTTGCATTAGTGAGCTGTAAGATATGGTGAGTATATTTATTAAAAGGGGATTTAAATTAAAATCCCCTTTTATTGTCAGCCATGAAGATAATTTTTATCCCCCTTTTATTGTCAGCCATGAAGATAATTTTTATCCCCATTTATTGTCAGCCATGAAGATAATTTTTATCCCCCTTTTATTGTCATCCTGAAGATAATTTTTATCCCCCTTTTATTGTCACTGTGAAGATAATTTTATCCGTTTTAATTGTCAGCTGAAAGATCATTTTATCCCTTTTATTGTATCTGTGAAGATAATTTATCCCTTATTGTCTCTGTGAAATCATTATACCCTTATTCAGCCTGAAGATAATTTTTACCTATTTGATTGTCAGTGTGAAATAATTTATCCTTTTGTCACTGTGAAAAATTTATATCCCCTTATTGCAGCTGTGAAGATATTTTATTCCCTTATTGTCAGCCATGAAGATCATTTTTTCCCCATTTTATTGTCAGCTGTGCAGATATTTTTATCTTACCCTTTTATTTCAGCGTGACGATAATTTTTACTCCCTTTTTTGTAATGTAAAGATCATTTTTATCTCCTTTATTGTCAACTGTAAGATCTTTTCTCTGTTATTGTCATGTAAAGACATTTATCTCCTTATGGTCACTGTAAGATCTTTTATCTCTTTTATTGTAACCGTAAAACATTTTTAGTGTAATGTGCTAGGAAATTTTTTTTTATTTTTGGTTTAATGTGCTATGTAAACATGAAAACCATGGTATTGCAACTGTTTGATTACAGTCACGAATTGATGTGCTTGCCAGTTTCCAAAGGACTGAAGACATTCAGAAACTTAGTCTGGACAGACACAACCAGAACATGTCACATGTGCTAGAAATTGTTAGCACACAGAAAGCACAGTTGATTCAGTACATCATAGTACATGGCAGCACCAGACAGAACAGACACACAAGAGCTGTATTCACGCTGTCTGTACAGGTGTTTGGAAAGATCCGACTGGATGATGAAACCCAGATCCACCGCAATAACAACTTTCAAACTTTTCCCCATGCTGTGCTGGTCCTGTTTCGGTGAGTATGTTCTTTTTGAGATTGATTGGTCTTTACAGTTTTGTTTGAGAATGATAACCAACCCAGTCTGAGAAAACATTGGAGCCTTTTTATTTTTGGCTTGTTAGCTTTTAACTTTTACAGTGGATTGATATACTTTTCATCTCACTAAGATCTACACTTCATTCTCATTTCAAAATGGTATTTCATCAATTTTGTTGCCTGCTTTCCATGAATGTATTGCTGGCTTTTGTTTACTTTTCTTCTAAATCTGTCATAAAACTGCTGTAACTGCTTTGTTGACTTCCAGCAACTTTTGCATAAAGACAGCGTGATTGAAAAAAGCAGTATTTTGTACGAAACGACTGGGTTAGCTGAACCAAACCATCACTTCAGCTAGGTGAAACTGAAATGTAAATTGCTCCAGTTGCTAGTAGTGTAGTGGTTGGCACAACGGACTGCCAACTGCAAAGTTGTGGGTTTAAATTTCCCATCAGTCCCTTAAAAATCATTGTGGGATTTTTCAGCTTCCAACCGACCCAAGCCTACAATTGAGCATGCTACAGGTTCATTTGGAAGACTGGGACCTCACAGTTAAGTGTCATCCACTTCACGGATGTGTCATTGGGGGTGTTGCTCGAATCGTCTACCGACACGGCAGGTGTCTGTATCTCTTGAGCCTGGTTGATGCCAGGATATATCATGACAGTAAGCGTAGAGTACAACCCTATCATGTAGTCTCAGTCCTTGATGGAATCCAGTAGCATCATTGGTATCCTCATCGCCATCATCATCATTGCATTGTAAAAACCATACCTGCTTCTGTGGCCATTAAGGTGGTGAAGAAAATGGAACCAAAAAGAAAAAAACCTTGAGCACAAAGGAAAGCTCCCAAAGTGCGATGATCTGAGAAAAAACAACTACTGCCATGTGGGTTGTAAACCTAGACCCCTGTAAACCTAGATCCCATAATCAGCTTTGATTGGAAAGAAAGATACGGAGCACAGCTTATTCAGCTATTGTTCAGACTAGCACCATGCAAGCTGTTCCTTGTGTTTTGGATCTCCAGCATGTTCAGTAAAGGTGAATTTCCACTGTCAGAAGGCAGAGATGAACATTGTGTATTTATAATAATCGTTGGATGTAATTTGGCAGGTAACGTAAGTTTGTGAGTGACTGTTAGTGTGTGGCACATATATGTACACAGTATTTGTGAGTTACTATTTGAAAAGAGAAAACTGGGGTTGCACTGTGGCTATGCACATTTCCCAAGGAGAGCAGCTTGAAATTCATACAATACAGAAATGAAAATATAGAATCAAAATATAGAGGAGAGGGCTGTGTCCGCCTTCCCTAGGTGACATTGTTTGCTCTTGTATTTTTTATTTTTGTTGTTGTTTTGTTTTGTTCTTTTTTCCGATTTTTTTTTGGGGGTCCCATTTTCTACACCATGTTAATGGCCTCAGAAGCTGGCACAGTTTTTACAATGTGATGATGATGACAACAATGAGATGATAACCATGATGCTATGGAGTTTCATCTAGGATTGAGACAGAGTGACAGAGCTGTACTTTGCACTTACTATCCTGATATATGCTGGTGTTGACCAGGCCTGAGAGATACAGATACCTGCAATGTTAGTCAGAAAATTTGAGCAACACCCTCAATGACATGTCCATGAAGTGGAGGAGACCTGACTGTGTGGTTCTAGTCTTCCCAATGAGCCCATAGCACACCCAACTCTGGATAAGAGCCGGTTGGAGCTGTAAAATCCTATAATGATTTTTGAAGGGATTTATGGAGATTTGAACTCACAACCGTCCAGTCATTAGTACATTGTTCTAACCAGTACATCTCAATGATTGGTCTATTTTTGTTATTCAATGTAAAACAATAGAAGCTAGGACAGTATAGTAAGTGTTTTGTGGGTGATGTAGGTCAGCAACAGGACAGTGTAATGTGTGTTTTGTGGGTGATGTAGGTCAGCAACAGGACAGTGTAATGTTGTTTTATGGGTGATGTAGGTCAGCAACAGGACGATGTAATTGTGTTTTATGGGTGATGTAGGTCAGCAACAGGACAGTGTAATGTGTGTTTTATGGGTGATGTAGGTCAGCAACAGGACAATGTAATGTGTGTTTTATGGGTGATACAGGTCAGCAACAGGACAGTGCAATGTGTGTTTTATGAGTGATGTAGGTCAGCAACAGGACAGTGTAATGTGTGTTTTATGGGTGATGTAGGTCAGCAACAGGACAGTGTAATGTGTGTTTTATGAGTGATGTAGGTCAGCAACAGGACAGTGCAATGTGTGTTTTATGAGTGATGTAGGTCAGCAACAGGACAGTGTAATGTGTGTTTTATGGGTGATGTAGGTCAGCAACAGGACAGTGCAATGTGTGTTTTATGGTGATGTAGGTCAACAACAGGACAGTGTAATGTGTGTTTTATGGTGATGTAGGTCAGCAAAAGGACAATGTAATGTGTGTTTTATGGGTGATACAGGTCAGCAACAGGACAGTGTAATGTGTGTTTTATGGGTGATGTAGGTCAGCAACAGGACAGTGTAATGTGTGTTTTATGGGTGATGTAGGTCAGCAACAGGACAGTGTAATGTGTGTTTTATGGGTGATACAGGTCAGCAACAGGACAGTGTAATGTGTGTTTTATGGGTGATACAGGTCAGCAACAGGACAGAGTAATGTGTGTTTTATGGTGATGTAGGTCAGCAACAGGACAGTGTAATGTGTGTTTTATGGGTGATGTAGGTAAGCAACAGGACAGTGTAATGTGTGTTTTATAGGTGATGTAGGTCAGCAACAGGACAGAGTAATGTGTGTTTTATGGGTGATGTAGGTCAGCAACAGGACAGTAGTAATGTGTGTTTTATGGTGATGTAGGTAAGCAACAGGACAGTGCAGTGTGTTTTATGGGTGATGTAGGTCAGCAACAGGACAGTGTAATGTGTGTTTTATGGGTGATGTAGGTCAGCAACAGGACAGTGTAATGTGTGTTTTATGGGTGATGTAGGTCAGCAACAGGACAGTGTAATGTGTGTTTTATGGGTGATGTAGGTCAGCAACAGGACAGTGTAATGTGTGTTTTATGGGTGATGTAGGTCACAACAGGACAAAGTAATGTGTGTTTTATGGGTGATGTAGGTCACAACAGGACAGTGTAATGTGTGTTTTATGAGTGATGTAGGTCAGCAACAGGACAGTGTAATGTGTGTTTTATGGGTGATGTAGGTCAGCAACAGGACAGTGTAATGTGTGTTTTATGGGTGATGTAGGTCAGCAACAGGACAGTGTAATGTGTGTTTTATGGGTGATGTAGGTCAGCAACAGGACAGTGTAATGTGTGTTTTATGGGTGATGTACGTCAGCAACAGGACAGTGTAATGTGTGTTTTATGGGTGATGTAGGTCAGCAACAGGACAGTGTAATGTGTGTTTTATGGGTGATGTAGGTCAACAACAGGACAAAGTAATGTGTGTTTTATGGTGATGTAGGTCAACAACAGGACAGTGTAATGTGTGTTTTATGAGTGATGTAGGTCAGCAACAGGACAGTGTAATGTGTGTTTTATGGGTGATGTAACGTCAGCAACAGGACAGTGTAATGTGTGTTTTATGAGTGATGTAGGTCAGCAACAGGACAGTGTAATGTGTGTTTTATGAGTGATGTACGTCAGCAACAGGACAGTGTAATGTGTGTTTTATGGTGATACAGGTCAGCAAAAGGACAGTGTAATGTGTGTTTTATGGTGATGTAGGTCAACAACAGGACAGTGTAATGTGTGTTTTATGGTGATACAGGTCAACAACAGGACAGTGTAAATGTGTGTTTTATGGGTGATACAGGTCAGCAACAGGACAGTGTAATGTGTGTTTTATGGTGATACAGGTCAGCAAAAGGACAGTGTAATGTGTGTTTTATGGGTGATACAGGTCAACAACAGGACAGTGTAATGTGTGTTTTATGGGTGATACAGGTCAGCAACAGGACAGTGTAATGTGTGTTTTATGGGTGATGTAGGTCAGCAACAGGACAGTGTAATGTGTGTTTTATGGTGATACAGGTCAACAACAGGACAGTGCAATGTGTGTATTTTATGGGTGATACAGGTCAGCAACAGGAGAGGCATGGCAGGATATCATGCTGTCGTGTGGAGACTCACCAGACGTGAAGTGTGACAACCGTCTGACAGCTACAACAAAACGGATCCTGACGGCAACAGCTGTGGCACCAGTTTGCTGTGGTCTACTTCATCTCCTTTTACATCTCTGCTCTTTCCTGGTCAGCACTGGACTCGTGATTTTCTCCTGCCTTCTTCGTCGCTTTCTCTCCCTCCTCTCTCCCCTCTCACCTCTCCACCTCTCCCTCTCTGTATTTCCCACTCTCTCTCTCCCTCACTCACTCTCTCTCACATCTACTCATACTCTCGCTCGCTCTTTTCTCTCTCCCTCCCCTCTGGCCCTCTCTCTCTCTCTCTCTCTCTCCTCTCCTCTCTCTCTCTCTCTCCTCCTCTCCTCCTCTCTCTCTCTCTCTCCTCCCTGCCCCCCCCTCTCTCTCTCTCTATGTCTCTGTCTGTTCTGCTCTTTCTCTCTCCCCATCTCTTTGTCTCTGTGTGTCTATCTCCTTCCCTCTCTCTCTTTCTCTCTCTCTGTCTTCTGTCTCTCTCTCTTTGTCTCCCCTCTTTCTTTGTTTACTGTTAAGCTCAACTCACTATGACTCTGCTAAGAATTTCGATCTGTTTCTGCTTGACTAAAGCATTTTAAAAAAAGGAAATTAGATTGTCATATGTAGATTGTTATTTTGTTGTTAGCTGTTAATCTTGTTCTCTACTGTCATTGATTGTTTCTTTTGTAGTGCATTTTAAGCACCCCTTCAGTAGGGGCTGATGGCTGTTTTGAATTAAATATCTGGTCTGAAATCTGAATTCTAAACCTCCTCTCTCTCTCTCTCTCTCTCTCTCTCTCTCTCTCTCTCTCTCTCTCTCCTCTCTCTCTCTCTCTCTCTCTCTCTCTCTCTCTCTCTCTCTCTCTTTCTCTCTCTCTCTCACTCCCTCCATCCCTTCCCCTGCCTTCCTGCCTGCCTGTTTCTGTTTTTCTCTCTTTCTGTATCTCATGGAATAATCTTTACAAGCTATTCTTGTCAGTGAATGAAGACTTGAGTTTTGAAATGAGATGATGTTGGTGAGAGAAACCAGAAAAAAACATGAAAAAGGAATAGGAACCGTATTTAATACAACAAGACAAGACAGGCGCAAGTTTTCGGCTAACTGGCCTATGTCAAGCATAATATCACAAACAAACAAACACCAGATACAAAAATTAGAAGAAAAAGATTTTGTATCTGGTGTTTGTTTGTTTGTTTGTGATCTTATGCTTGACAAAGGCCAGTTGGCCAAAAATTTGCACCTGTCTTTCTTGTTGCATTAAATATGCGTTCCTATTCCTTTGTTTTTTCTGGTTTCTGTTTGCTTGAAAGTTGGCAGTCACACTTGTTTTGGAGTTGTTGAGAGAATGAAAGAAATCTTTCTTCTGTGTTGTTCTCCCTACTTCTGTGAAAGGCACCACTGGGACACTGCATTAAAGAACTGTTCACCAGATTCCTCCAGCTCTGTTGGTTGTATGCCAAGGCCAGGGTCTGTGCAAATAGTTTGTCTGTCCATCCTGATTCATTCGGCTCGTGTGCAGAATAATGATTAAATCTGTAAAATTCATGCTTTGTAATTTCTCCGATAATTATTTTAAGGTTGTAAAGTGGTACACTATGACATTATATTTATTTGTGTAACCAACAAGATCCTCTTTTGGTTAAGGAATACTATTGATGTTTTAGTGGGTTTTGTTGTTGTTCATTCCTTTAATGTAAAGCATGGTCTCAGAAATTTAAGTTTCAACCTTAGAATTTAGATAGATGTGAGTTAATCTTGGTGTCCAGTACTGTATATTGTTTTCAACAATTTTGATTGTAAAACAGTTACAGACAAACAGGTCTAAACCAAATGGTACTTTTTCTCAGATCATCAACTTGTTTGTGGCTGTCATCATGGACAATTTTGACTACCTGACGCGTGATTTGGTCTATCCTGGGCCCCCATCACCTGGACGAGTTTGTACGGCTGTGGTCAGAGTATGACCCAGAGGCAAAGTGAGTTCTTGGTTGATCGACAAGGAAATGTATGTTATTGTGAAAATGTTCATGGTTAATTACTAACAGGGGTTGGAATATTCTCTGTGGATCTGCAGTTTTCTTTGGCAGAAATAGTAAGTTTCTTCGGATTACATGTGTCCTTTCTGCGGAAAGGAAACAGCAGTAGTATAGGCGCTTAGCTTTTAATATTTTAGTAAGGTTTAAGAGGTTCTGTGATACTGTTGTTTACAAGGAAATAACGGTACTATAGGTCCATAATAGATCTTGTACTTTAGTAAGATTTTAGAGGTTCTGCCTAACCTGTGATACTGTTGTTTACAAGGAAATAACGTACTATAGGTGCATAGATCTTGTACTTTAGTAAGGTTTAACTCTTTGACGACGGGCTACTTCGATCGAAGTAACAGCTGAGCTCTCACTGAAGACGGCTACTTCGATCATAGTAACAGACGGTCTAGGGTATATAACTCCCTCTACTTTTGTTATGCTAATGATTTAGTAGTTGGCAGTTGCTTCCCTTGTGGAGGGAACTTCCATTGAACGCTTCAGCTACGTTTTGCCAGTTTCTTTATCTAAAATCGATGGCTAAGTTCACTTGCGCCCAGTTCTCAGTGATTTCACTGTGGCAGCTCTAGGCCAGCAGGAGAGCTCAGCTGTGGCAAGTGCAGTCACAATAGAGTTAAGAGGTTCTGCCTAACCAGTGATACTGTTGTTTACAAGGAAATAACAGTACTATAGGTGCATAGATCTTGTACTTTAGTAAGGTTTTTGATGTTCTGCCTAACCTGTGATTCTGTTGTTTAACAAGAAATAACAGTAAACATAGGTACATGGATCATGTATTTTGGTAAGGTTTTTGATGTTCTGCCTAACCTGTGATTCTGTTGTTTTTAGAGTATAACAAGTGTGATTTGTGATTTAATGTATGCTTGTATAGAAGTTAAACAGTGCGGAAAATACACAATTTTAAGTATTCTAAATGACCGGTTTGATGCTTGAAAATGCGCCAGATTGTACAGATCTGAATCCTTTTAAACATTTTACTTGGGGAACATGCACATGGACATCCCTACAGTTGCTCTCTCTCTTTTTCTTTCCAGCAGTTCCCACCCCTGCCACAAGGAATGCTTTATTCTGTGGTTTTGTATGCTCTGCTCCTGTTAAGACCCCCAGCAGTGCAGTATGTAAACATCACAAAATATTGTTTCAGTTTTTTGAAGATGATAACGAAAGAAAAATCTCATGGGTGCCATCACTGCAGATACCATGTGGTGATGGATCCAAAATGATTGCGGCAGATGCCGTAATCCTGTGCATAGATACTATGTTTTGGCAAGATCTTAGAGGTTCTACAAATCTATGGGTACTGTGCATTATTGGCAAGGTCTTGGAGGTTCTACAAATCTTTGGGTACCATGCATTATTGGCAAGGTCTTAGAGGTTCTACAAATCTATGGGTACCATGCATTATTGGCAAGATCTTAGAGGTTCTACAAATCTATGGGTACTGTGCATTATTGGCAAGGTCTTGGAGGTTCTACAAATCTATGGGTACTGTGCATTATTGGCAAGATCTTAGAGACTCTACAAATCTATGGGTACCATGCATTATTGGCAAGATCTTAGAGGTTCTACAAATCTATGGGTACTGTGCATTATTGGCAAGATCTTAGAGGTTCTACAAATCTATGGGTACTGTGCATTATTGGCAAGGTCTTGGAGGTTCTACAAATCTTTGGGTACCATGCATTATTGGCAAGGTCTTAGAGGTTCTACAAATCTATGGGTACCATGCATTATTGGCAAGGTCTTAGAGGTTCTACAAATCTATGGGTACTGTGCATTATTGGCAAGGTCTTGGAGGTTCTACAAATCTATGGGTACTGTGCATTATTGGCAAGGTCTTAGAGGTTCTGCAAATCTATGGGTACCATGCATTATTGGCAAGGTCTTAGAGGTTCTACAAATCTATGGGTACCATGCATTATTGGCAAGGTCTTGGAGGTTCTACAAATCTATGGGTACCATGCATTATTGGCAAGGTCTTGGAGGTTCTACAAATCTATGGGTACTGTGCATTATTGGCAAGATCTTAGAGACTCTACAAATCTATGGGTACTGTGCATTATTGGCAAGGTCTTGGAGGTTCTATAAATCTATGGGTACCGTGCATTATTGGCAAGGTCTTGGAGGTTCTACAAATCTATGGGTACTGTGCATTATTGGCAAGGTCTTGGAGGTTCTACAAATCTTTGGGTACCGTGCATTATTGGCAAGGTCTTGGAGGTTCTACAAATCTATGGGTACTGTGCATTATTGGCAAGGTCTTGGAGGTTCTACAAATCTATGGGTACTGTGCAATATTGGCAAGGTCTTGGAGGTTCTACAAATCTATGGGTACTGTGCATTATTGGCAAGGTCTTGGAGGTTCTACAAATCTATGGGTACTGTGCATTATTGGCAAGGTCTTGGAGGTTCTACAAATCTATGGGTACTGTGCTTTATTGGCAAGGTCTTGGAGGTTCTACAAATCTATGGGTACTGTGCATGATTGGTAAGATCTTGGAGGTTCTACAAATCTATGGGTACTGTGCATTATTGGCAAGATCTATGGGTACTGTGCATTATTGGCAAGGTCTTGGAGGTTCTACAAATCTATGGGTACTGTGCGTTATTGGCAAGGTCATGGAGGTTCTGTAAGGAGGAGAAGAGTGACTGAGAGTCTGGTGAGATAGAGTATTTCACTGATGATTATAACTGTACCAGCGATTGATCATTGGCCAATGTGCGTGTGTGTGTGTGTGCGTTCGTGGGTATATGTGCGCATGCGTGTCTGTGTGTGGTGTGTGTGTGCGTGTGATTGAGTGGGTCTGTGTGTCTGTGTGTGTGTGTGTGTGTGTGTGTGCGCGCATGCATGTATGCGTGTTTATGTGTGTGATTGTGTATTTGTGTGTGTGTGTGTGTGAGTGTGTGCGCACATCTGCATCTGCATGTGTGTGTGCACACGCATGTGTATGTGTATGTTACAGAGGACGGATCAAACATCTGGATGTGGTAACATTGCTGCGAAAGATTTCCCCACCCCTTGGCTTCGGCAAATTGTGTCCTCACAGAGTGGCCTGTAAGGTGAGTATGGTACTTTGTGAGTGTGTGGTAAATTCTCTGTGAGTGTGATAAATTCGTGTACGTGTGTGATAAATTCTCTGTGAGTGTGATAAATTTGTGTGTATGTGTGTGGTAAATTCTCTGTAATTGTGATAAATTTGAGTGCGTGTGTGGTAAATTCTCTGTGAGTGTGATAAATTTGTGTGCGTGTGTGGTAAATTCTCTGTGAATATGATGTGAATTGTGTGGTAAATTCTGTGAGTTTGGTAAACTGTGTGTGTGTGGTAAACTCTGTGTGTGTGTGTGTGTGTGTGTGTGTGTGTGTGTGTGTGTGTGTGTGTGTGTGTGTGTGTGTGTGTGGTGTACTCTGTGAGTGTAGTAAACTAAGTGGGAGGATGGCATGCTGTGTGAATGATATAACTAATATAGCAAGGAGCAGCGTAACATTGGCTGCAGGTCACATTAAGTTTTACATCTATGCTTCAAAATGTCTTGTGTCCCTGTCTGGAAAGAACGTACAACAGCATGCCTCTACCTTTACACTGTTTACAGCATTGCCAACAGTCAGCTACATGTCAGTCAGGACCAAGCACTTCAGGCCTTTGGACTCAAGGTCACGGCCTTGCCATAACCAACAGAATAACTGCAGAATTTATTTCAGCACTAACCAACACAGTTGTCTGTATTTCTTCCGGACCATCACAGACTTGAACACTATATTATTATTATTATTATTATTATGAACATTTAGTACGCCTAATCAAATTAATGCCCTAGGCGTTTACAATGGCAAAACATATAACCAGAATCACAAGCACACACACCCACAGAAGCACCCACACACACACAAACACACACACACACACACAAACACACACACAGCATGACATGCAAATACAATGACACATTGACACTAAGACACTATAATGTCACCATTACATTACATGGGGGGAAGGGGGCAGAGATTACCAGTTTTGGGAAACAGGTAAGTTTTGAGGGAGCGTTTGAATGTGGACAGAGAGGGTGAGTATCTAAGAGAGCGAGGTAACTGATTCCAGATGGTTGAAGCTTGATAGGAAAAAGAACGCTGCCCAAACCTTTTAGTGCGGACTATGGGGATACTATAGAGACGGGTATCAGATGAGGACCGCAAAGCTCGAGATGGCGTGTAGAGATGTAACAGATGGGTGAGATACTCAGGACAGGAAGACTCAATAGATTTGAAGCAGAGGCAGGCAATCTTGTAGGATATTCTTTGCTGAACAGGGAGCCAGTGGAGAGAACAGAGCAATGGCGTAACATGGTTAAATTTTGAAGAGCGGAAGATGAGACGGGCAGCATGATTTTGAACTTTCTGAAGTTCGTTAATGAGATGAGAGGGGGAACCAGAAAAAAGAGCATTACAGTAATCGAGACGGGATAGAACAAATGCACAGACAAGAGCCTTTGTCGTGTCTTCTGAGAGGAGGTGGCGGATAGAAGCAATTCGGCGGAGTTCAAGAAAACAAGTCCGACAGACGTTGCTCACATGCTGGCAGAAGGACAGGGTTTGATCAAGAGTTACACCAAGGTTATGGGCAAAATGGGAGAGAGGGATAGATGAGTCAACAAGTGTGACAGAGGTTGGAAGAGAGGGGTGATTTTGGAGTTTGGGTGGGGTGATCAAGATCAATTCGGATTTCTCTTCATTTAATTTCAGTTTGTTTTCAGTCATCCAATCCTTCAGGTCAGCTACACAAGATTGGGTTTTCTGGATCATGATGGGAAGGTCAGGGAGAGGCCCAGAGACATACAGCTGATTGTCATCCGAGAAAGAATGATGCCGAAGCAGGTGTTCTTGGACAATAGAGGAGACAGAGTAGGTGTAGAGAATGAAAAGTAGGGGCCCAGAACAGATCCTTGTGGCACTCCGTAAGTCAGACAGGAAGGATTAGAAGAAAGACCATTGACAGAAACTACTTGCAGACGATTGGTGATGTAAGAATGAAACCAGTTCAAGACAGTATCATGGAGCCCAAAAGAGTGATGTAGATGGGAGAGAAGGATAGAGTGGTCAATAGTGTCAAAGGCAGCAGATAGGTCCAAGAGAGTCAAAAGTGATACGTTGTTAGAGTCGAGAGTAGTCAGTAAGTCGTTGCAGATTTTGAGAAGAGCAGTTTCGGTACTATGTCCAGAACGGTAAGCAGACTGAAGGGAATAGACAAGGTTATTGGAATGAAGGTGGTTTAACAGCTGGTCAAGAACAACTTTCTCTAAGACCTTGGAAAGAAAAGGAAGATTTGACACAGGTCTATAGTTTTTCAAATTCTCAGGGTCAAGAGTCGTCTTTTTTAGAAGAGGTCTTACAATTGCTGACTTGAAAGAAGAAGGAAAGGAGCCAGTTGAGAGGGAATGGTTAATGATATTGGTGATGTGAGGGAGAAGAGTATCGAGACAATGGGTGAGAAAAGAAGCTGGCAATGGGTCGAGTTCACAGGTTTTAATGCCAGATTTCATGATGATTTTCTTAACAAAGTCCTCAGAAACGGGTTGGAAGAAAGTAAGGGGGATTCCAGAGAAAGGGGGTTCAGGAAATGTAGCATGAGTGTTCGTCGTGGAATCGAGAGAAAGCCTGAGGTTAGCAATCTTGTTGAAAAAATAGTCAGAGAAAGCCTGTGGAAGATCAGAAGGTGGCAGGTGAGATGGAAGAGGAGAAGAGCCAGTTTTGCCAAGAAGAGTATTAGTTATATTATACTATATCCTCAAGAAGTACCGTAACTTCCAGTCCACAAGGCATATCTTTTATTTTAACTGAACTCTGACCACTGCACTTTATCTGTGTGCAAAATAGAAAGAAAAAAATGATGTCCCACCATTGACATGGACAACAACTCTCCTGTTTTTAGATTTGCCAGATTCACACGACAGACAAAAAGACAACAGCTCACAACAGTTCACTCTGCACTTTCACTTCCATGCTAGTCACAGTGGAATTTTCAGTCCTGATCTGAGTCATGGTAAGAGTCACTTGTCAGACCGTACATCATGCTGAAGATCAAGCTGATAGCATATGATGTTGAATTCAAATTGAAAGTTATTGCACTTACTGAAGGAAAAGAAAATCGTAGGCTGCATTTAAGTGGAAATCAACAAGTGTATGGTCTGCAAATGGAGAAAATGGAAGGTTGAATTGGGTGCATGTTAGAAAACAAACAAAGTTTTTCATGCATGCAGAGCGAGATGATGGGAACTAGAAGCTGAGCTGGCAGATTGGAGAGTGCCATGCCCAGAGTTTACCATCACTGACTCTGAGTTTTGTTCATTGACTTTTTAAACTTCTAATTTCTTTCTTCTACTTCATGGACCTGATGTGTGATAGAGAATGTGACGTTTGAATTCTCACTTCAAAAGAAAGTTTTGTTACTACATTTTTTGGTTAGTTTATTTGGGTTGGATGTATGGGCCCTATCTCTGACCAAGTTAAACTTTTTTTTTGAATTAGGGGTGCACCTTATGTGTTGTGTTGTCTTGTCCTATAGGTAGGAAATTGTAATAGTCCTAACTCCATCTGCTGATGTCTTCTTTGTGAGAGTGTTAGTTCATCAGTAAAGCAGCCATCCCAAGGTATCTCTTCTTCAAAACGTTTCACTCAGATACTCTCAGTGAGGATCAAAGTTGATTGTGGTTGCTCACCTGTGGTATATGTGTGTGTGTATAGTTAGTCTATGTTTGCTTAGATATGTGTGTATGTGCATAATTGTGTTGCTTGTTCTGTTTTCAGCGCTTGGTGAGCATGAACATGCCCCTGAACAGTGACGGCACTGTGATGTTCAATGCCACCCTCTTTGCCTTGGTCCGTACCTCTCTCAAAATCAAGACAGAGGGCAACATTGACCAGGCCAACGAAGAGCTTCGAGCGGTCATCAAGAAGATCTGGAAACGCACCAGTCCTAAACTTCTGGACCAAGTGGTCCCCCCAGCAGGTAGTAAGTAGTGGTCTCCGCATGGTTTGCCTTCCTTCCTCCATCCACTCCACTCTTGCCCACCACCTGGATCACGCCACCCTTATGTTGACCCCAGCACGCGCGCC
Organism: Monoplex corrugatus; assembly: GCA_030674185.1. Lineage (NCBI taxonomy): Eukaryota > Metazoa > Mollusca > Gastropoda > Littorinimorpha > Ranellidae > Monoplex > Monoplex corrugatus. The sequence goes on along the minus strand of CM060312.1, from coordinate 5,633,036 downwards.
ACCCAGCTGCCTCCACCTGCTGTCCGAGTGGCGTGATGACATAGAGTCCAGACTTAGTCCATCCCACACTTCTCCTAGCCGTCTTTTTTCCGCACTTCACCGGCACCAAACCATTGTACAGAAGACTAAGCCAGTTGTTCTGCACCATTTTTCCTCATGTAGCTGCTCCTTTTGAGTCCAGAATGTCCTTTGATTCCTTTTTTCATTACAGTACACTTGTAGCCATACTGTAGATTTTAGAAGCAGTGTAGCTTTTCCTTCCCTTTCCCCCACCCCACCCACCCCACCCCAGTTTATAAGCAAGGCAGGATAGGACTGAAAAGGAAGGAGACTGGTAGATGATGATTCTGTGATCTGTTCTATGAAAGATGGCATTTTCTTTTAGTGAGGTATCTATCTTTTCAAGAGCTTCTGACACAGTGTAGTTGTCTGTGTAATGATTGTCACAGTATGTCTGAAAACAACAGTCCTGTTTACGGCCCAGTTATGTCGAATTCAGTGTCCATATTTATGCCAGATGGGCATAGAGGAAGAGATCCTACCTTTCACAGGTCACAGGTTGGAGTCAAGCTTAAGAAAAACTTCATAGTGTGACCTCCAGTCCGTGCTGCTATTTAAGCCAGGAAGAGAAGATGGCATTGCCCTTGTGTTTCTGGTTCACCTCACTTCCTGATGACTTGAGGATTATGGGACAGCCTTTATCAGTTTTGTTTGAAACCATATTTATGACATATTTTCATGGAAACTATGTCTGTTGTAAGCTGTCATCGTTTACCTGTCTGAAAAGTTACCTCTTTCTGTATCTACAAACTGGGTCTCGTGAAGTATGTAATTTGATGGGCAGGTAAATCCAGGAAGATGTATTGAGGCATTTGCTGCTGTTTCTAGTCCCATGCTCAGTGTGGTTTTGGGGGGAAGGTAGGAGGGGGAGACTGATGAGAGAACAACAGACATGGTCCTCAGTCTGTCATGGGGCAGCAACAAGCAGTTTGGGCATACTGAGGTTGATCCAGTCTGTGATATTTGCACACCCAACTCTTCTGCTGTTTGACTTTGCCAGGGTACCGTGAAGGCGCTGATCATGGATACTGTGTCATGATGGGTGACATGACCAAACCAGTCAAGGTTGCATCATTTCACTATTGCCAGATGCGTTTTCTATAGGCCTATCAAGGTGTTCATCTTGTTCCTTACATACTTGGTGGTCGTGATATTCAGGTTAGGTTGAATGAAATAGTTTACTCAGGCATCTGATTTAAGGCACTGGCCTTTGCTTAGAGTGGTCTTGATGTTTGGGTTAGGATGTATGAAGCATTTACACAGGCAACTGGTATAAGTCGTGACGTTTACTTGGAACTGATAGGTGAAGAGAGTGCCTTCGTGATGTCTACACTGAAGAGACTGCTGGAATTTCTGAAAACTGCTTTCAGAAAAGATGATAAATGAGTGAAATTCTGTTTGGCTTCATATACTGTGCATTTCGAGTAAATGCATTTAGGTGCCAGTAGAAATTCTGTTTGGCTTCATGTGACTGTACCTTGTTGGACTGTGTGCATTTAGGTGCCAGTGGGTTGCCCTGTGTCAGACTGATTTAGCAACTGTTTTTAAGGATTTTTTTTTTATAATAAAGATGAGGATGACATAATATTTTTACAACATTCTACCATGTTGCCGAATTATATAGTCTTCTTACAACGTTCTACCATGTTGCCCAATTTTTATCTACTTTTCCTTACACTCACTTTTTATTCTGTAGCACTTTGAGCTTGCTCCTTTTAAAGTAGTTTTTAAGCCAGATTCTATTTCTGTTCCCTGTTTCTACACTGTTTTCTTGTCACCTAAGCACTTTAGAACAATTTCCATTGGTGTGATTGTGAAAAGTAAGGATTCTGATGACTTTGATATTGACTGCATGATGTGCTTTTGTTCATGATTGAAGTCTGTGATTGTCTGTGGTATCCTGTTGTATATGTTCTGTCAACTATTAACATACATGATCTGTCTTCTCTGTGTTTTATTCAGTTTATTTTCGTTGTAAATTGGTCTTGTTTGGATGTGCCATGATATCTGTTCTTGTTTGGATGTGCCATGATATCTGTTCGTTTTTGTGTATGTATGAAGGTTTTAGTGAATTATTGTTCGTAATTGTGTCAAAGATTAAAAATGTGTAAAATTCAGTCATCATGTTATATTCTCTTCATTAGCCCCATCATGTTTTCATCCTGCCCAGTAGCTTTGCTGGAAGTATGTAGGTAGGGTGAGGATGTAATAAAGTTTATCCTGGACATCCTGTTATTTAGGATATTGCTTCTCTCTTCTTCTGTTGATGTTCTCTCCCCTATCTTTCAGTCTCTCCTTAAATAGCGTTGTCAGTCTTGTCTGATGGTGGTGTTTGTTGGGGGATGGGATTGCAGGAGACGATGACGTGACCGTGGGAAAGTTCTACGCCACCTTCCTCATCCAGGACTACTTCCGCCGCTTCAAGAAACGCAAGGAGCAAATCCAGAAGATCCAGAAGGGACAGGAGCACACCAATGCCCTGCAGGTAAGGCATAAGCGTTGTTTTTGGAATAACAATTATCGTGTGTTTGGTACAGCCATCACCAGTGAGACAAACATTGGCACTGTTACAAACCTGATACTGTACAGACTCTTGCCGCATGGAACAGAAAGTTTCTGGGCTTATTCTGAAGTGGACATCAAAGAAATCTAAAGAAAAGAAATGAGAAATGGGTGGAGAGTGAAGAAGACAATGGTGGGCAAAGTGTAATTATATATAAAAAAAAAAGATTAAGAGTGTGTGTGTGTGTGTGTGTGTGTGTGTGTGTGTGTGTGTGTGTGTGTGTGTGTGTGTGTGTGTGTGTGTTCTCTTATTGTGGAGCAAGGGTAGAGGGTGGGTGAAGAGGATGAAGATGATGGGGATGATAGATTGTGTTAGACAGTAAGAAATGGTTGTACGTTGGATTGCTTGTAGATGGATTTCTTTGACATCACCTATGGGACATTAGTACACTGCCGTCATACTGTTTGTATTTTTGACTCTTTCATTCCCGCAACCTGTCCACGAGCTGCAAAAACTGAAACCTTTTCACTCCCTCAACCTATCCACCAGCTTTCTACAAAGTTTTTAGCTTTGCTGTCATGGCTGACAATGGAGGATGCTGGCAGATAGAGTGAGGGAGTCATAGGATTAAAGGACATATTGGCACAATAATGCTCAACAGCCCGACATGGTAAGTAAATAGTCAAACATGTAGTTTGAGGAAAATACAGCTGTTTCAAGAAGGAGGCCCAGGTGATAGAAACAGCTGTAGTTTCATCAAAAAACATGCATTTCTATGGAAACACAGCTGTTTCTACTACCTGGCCCTCCTTTTACCTTAGGATTATAGGACAGCTATTACATTTTTTATAGAGACACTGCTAGTTGATCCAATCGATTCTTCCCCATCCCCTAACCTGGACCCCTTGTGGTTGTTGTTGTTATTGTTGGAAAAGTGTGAGCTGTTGTTGGAAAAGTGTGGGCTGTTGTTTGAAAAACTTAGGCGTTTGTTGAAAAACGTGGGCGTTTTTTTTTTTTAATGTGTGCTGTTTTGGGGAAAATGTGGGCTGTTGTAAGAAAAGTGTGGACTGCTGTTGGAAAAGTTAGGGCTGTTGTAAGAAAAGTGTGGACTGTTGTTGGAAAAGTGTGGACTGTTGTTGGAAAATGGGGCTGTTGTTGGAAAATGGGGCTGTTGTTGGAAAATGGGGGCTGTTGTTGGAAAAGTGGGGGCTGTTGTTGGAAAAGTGTGGGCTGTTGTTGGAAAAGTGTGGGCTGTTGTTGGAAAAGTGTGGGCTGTTGTTGGAAAAGTGTGGGTTGTTGTTGGAAAAGCATGGGCTGATGTTGGAAAAGTGTGGGTTGTTGGAAAAGTGTGGGTTGTTGGAAAAGTGTGGGTTGTTGGAAAAGTGTGGGCTGTTGTTGGAAAAGCATGGGCTGTTGTTGGAAAAGTGTGGGCTGTTGTTGGAAAAGTGTGGGCTGTTGTTGGAAAAGTGTGGGCTGCTGTTGATAAAGTGTGGGCTGTTGTTGGAAAAATGTGGGCTGTTGTTGGAAAAGTGTGGGCTGTTGTTGGGAAAATGTGGGCTGTTGTTGGAAAAGTGTGGGCTGTTGTTGGGAAAAGTGTGGGCTGTTGTTGGAAAAGTGTGGACTGTTGTTGGAAAAACTTAGGCATTTGTTGAAAAATGTGGGCGTTTTTTTGGAAAAAATGTGCGTTGTTGTTGGGAAAATGTGGGCTGTTGTTGGGAAAGTGTGGGCTGTTTAAGAAAAGTTTGGACTGTTGTTGGAAAAGTGTGGGCTGTTGTTGGGAAAATGTAGACTGTTGTTGAAAAAGCATGGGCTGATGTTGGAAAAGTGTGGGTTGTTGTTGATAAAGTGTGAACTGCTGTTGGAAAAGTGTGACCTGTTGGAAAAGTGTGGGCTGTTGTTGGAAAATGGGGGCTGTTGTTGGAAAAGTGTGGCTGTTGTTGGAAAAGTGTGGGTTGTTGTTGGAAAAGTGTGGGTTGTTGTTGGAAAAGTGTGGGTTGTTGTTGGAAAAGTGTGGGCTGTTGTTGGAAAAGTGTGGGCTGTTGTTGGAAAAGTGTGGGATGTTGTTTGAAAAGTGGGGGCTGTTGTTGGAAAACTGCGGACTTTGTTGGAAAAGTGTGGGCTGTTGTTGGGAAAAGTGTGGGTTGTTGTTGGGAAAAGTGTGGGTTGTTGTTGGGAAAAGTGTGGGTTGTTGTTGGGAAAAGTGTGGGTTGTTTGGAAAAGTGTGGTTTGTTGTTGGAAAAGTGTGGGTTGTTGTTTGGAAAATGCAGTCTGTTGTTGGAAACATGGGCTGTTGTTTGAAAAGTGTGGACTGTTGTTTGAAAAGTGTGGACTGTTGTTTGAAAAGTGTGGACTGTTGTTTGAAAAGTGTGGACTGTTGTTTGAAAAGTGTGGACTGTTGTTTGAAAAGTGTGGACTGTTGTTGGAAAAGTGTGGACTGTTGTTGGAAAAACTTAGGCATTTGTTGAAAAACGTGGGCGTTTTTTTTTTTTTTAAATGTGCGTTGTTGGAAAATGTGGGCTGTTGTAAGAAAAGTGTGGACTGCTGTTGGGAAAATGTGGACTGTTGTTGGAAAAGTGTGGGTTGTTGTTGATAAAGTGTGGGTTGTTGTTGGGAAAATGTGGACTGTTGTTTGAAAAGTGTGGACTGTTGTTTGAAAAGTGTGGACTGTTGTTTGAAAAGTGTGGACTGTTGTTTGAAAAGTGTGGACTGTTGTTGGAAAAACTTAGGCATTTGTTGAAAAACGTGGGCGTTTTTTTTTTTTAAATGTGCGTTGTTGGGAAAATGTGGGCTGTTGTAAGAAAAGTGTGGACTGCTGTTGGGAAAATGTGGACTGTTGTTGGAAAAGTGTGGACTGTTGTTGATAAAGTGTGGGTTGTTGTTGGGAAAATGTGGACTGTTGTTGGAAAAGCATGGGTTGATGTTGGAAAAGTGTGGGCTGTTGTTGAAAAAGTGTGGGCTGTTGTTGATAAAGTGTGGGCTGTTGTTGGAAAAGTGTGGGCTGTTGTTGGAAAAGTGTGGGCTGTTGTTGGAAAAGTGTGGGCTGTTGTTGGAAAAGTGTGGGCTGTTGTTGATAAAGTGTGGGCTTGTTGTTGGAAAAGTGTGGGCTGTTCTTGATAAAGTGTGGGCTGTTGTTGGAAAAGTGTGGGCTGTTGTTGATAAAGTGTGGGCTGTTGTTGGAAAAGTGTGGGCTGTTGTTGGAAAAGTGTGGGCTGATGTTGGAAAAGTGTGGGCTGTTGTTGATAAAGTGTGGGCTGATGTTGATAAAGTGTGGGCTTGTTGTTGGAAAAGTGTGGGCTGTTGTTGATAAAGTGTGGGCTGTTGTTGATAAAGTGTGGGCTGTTGTTGATAAAGTGTGGGCTGATGTTGATAAAGTGTGGGCTTGTTGTTGGAAAAGTGTGGGCTGATGTTGATAAAGTGTGGGCTGATGTTGATAAAGTGTGGGTTGTTGTTGGGAAAATGTGGACTGTTGTTGATAAAGTGTGGGCTGATGTTGGAAAAGTGTGGGCTGTTGTTGATAAAGTGTGGGCTGTTGTTGAAAAAGTGTGGGCTGTTGTTGAAAAAGTGTGGGCTGTTGTTGGAAAAGTGTGGGCTGTTGTTGGAAAAGTGTGGGCTGTTGTTGGAAAAGTGTGGGCTGTTGTTGATAAAGTGTGGGCTGATGTTGATAAAGTGTGGGCTGATGTTGATAAAGTGTGGGCTGATGTTGGAAAAGTGTGGGCTGATGTTGGAAAAGTGTGGGCTGTTGTTGATAAAGTGTGGGCTGTTGTTGGGAAAATGTGGACTGTTGTTGATAAAGTGTGGGTTGTTGTTGATAAAGTGTGGGTTGTTGTTGGGAAAATGTGGACTGTTGTTGATAAAGTGTGTGTTTGTGGTGTTGCAGGCAGGCCTGCGGGCGGTGCATGACCTGGGTCCTGAGATTCGTCGTGCTATTTCTGGTAACCTGGATGAAGAGGAGTTCATTGACAAGGAGATTGAAGAACCTATGCACAGGGTATGTGTGGCCATTACATTATTTTTTTCAGGGTCAGCAGGGTGTTGTTTATGTTTTGAGACGGTTATAGGTCTGGTATGGCTCTAGGCAATCAGCTGGGCATTAAACAGTACTACTACTACTACTAACAATAATGACAATCAGTTGATAATAATGGTGATAACTACTGATGCCTGTGGCATGTGAGAGATGTACATAAGTATGAGACCTGGTATGTGTCTAGTGTAAACCATTCTGCTGTCTGTGCCCAGAAAAGAGCCATGTAAATGCTGACACAATTTGTTGATATGTGTGCAGAGAAATCACACCCTGTTTGGCAGTGTGGTCAGCACGTTGACGGGTGTACGTCCCATCCTGCCCTTCCTCAATCGCACCCAGTCACTGCACGGCAATTCTACAGGGGATAAACCTCGCTTTGACCCTGTGACCTCCATCAGCGCTGCCACGGCCAAACTGCTGCAGGGTCAGACGGTAAACGGCACCATCGGAGGGGCCACGTCTTGTAATCACCTTGCTGCAGGGGACAGGCCAGGACTGAACCACACCCCAAGTCGTAACCCCTCTCCTCGACCCTCACTGGTGGTGCCTGCAGGGGATGGCTCACGTCGACCATCACATGCCAGGTCAGAACAGTCGTCTTTGGTTGGTATAGAGAACTTTTACTCATTCAAAGGGCACAAAAATCACCTCTGTAGTTAGTTGAAAACGTAGTATTTTGGCAGTTTAGAAAAAAAATACCAACAAGCTTCAGACATGGGTACAAAGTCACATATTTTCAGAAAGATCAGAGTTTCAACAGTCCAAATAACAGCCGAAAAGCAAACATATGAATTTACTCAGTGAAAATAGTATTCCAGTTTCCAGTATCCGTGCCAAAAACAAAATGCGAAAACTTTGTTGAGTCCAGATGAGTGAGTGTAAGATGATCTGTCATTCACACTTTCATTACTAGTTTTACTCCTATAATCATTGTTTACAGGCGAACAGTTCTTCATGTGATTCAAGGAAAGATTCTTCAACTGATTTTTATGTATCGTCACAGTCTGATCCTTCTTGCATGATAAGTTTTACTAACATTTCACTCACTGTGTAGCGTTTTTGTTTCAACAGAAGTGCCATTTTGTGTCTGAATTTTTTTTGTTTTCCAGTTCAAGTTACTTAAGAAAACTTTGAGATATCTCAGTCTGTAATTGAGCTACAGTCTGTGGGAGACGACAGAATTATACAGAAATAATTCCTCTACACAGTTATAGTTAGTTCCCATTATATGTAAGGCAGCAAACATCACAAATAAAATCTAATTATGGACACATCAAAATATGGGGTTTTTTGTGAACAGTGACGTCAGCGTGCACATCGGGTGATGTGCTTTGCTGTGAATGACTTGGTATACTCGTTGTGAAAGACTGTGTCTATATGAAAGCAGTTTTGTCTGTACAAATATAAGAGGAACCATAATAGAGTTCATGCTTTACTTTATACCTGCAATTTTTTCAAAGCTTTGTGTAATGTATGTATTACCAGATCTGCCACGACACTGATGATGGTAGGAGCAGACAGATAAAAATAAAAGAAGAAATGCAGAGTATGAGCTAGAAATACTTAAAATGGGTAGGTGTTGAAGGGGGAAGGCTGATGTTGGCCACAAATTTTTCCAATATTCAAAGTTCTCTTGTATTTTTCAATGTTGCGAAGACAGTATTTAACAATTCTGTCCCGCTCAGATTTCTCAGGAAAAAATCCATTGCATCTGAACTGATTGTACTGACATATGTCACACAGTGTGAGGTCTGGTGACGAAGAGGATCGCCCAGACTCCAGAGCTGTCTCAGCCCATGAAGAACCAGATCCAGAAGACATTGAAGATGAAGAGGAATTGAGGGAGGGAGAGGGTTCTGATATGGAAGAGATGTGGAGTCAGACGCCCGTGCCTGCCTCCCCCCAGCCCCCCACCGACCCCATCATTCCAAACAGCCTGGTCCATCCGGGACCTCAGGAACAGGGCAAAAAGCATGGCATCTACGTCTACCGCGAGTGAGTTGTCTCTTTGTCTTGTGCATTATACCTTTCATTTCCTGACCCTGTCCACCAGCTGGAAGTAGGAAGCTGATGGATCAGGTGAGGGAGTGAAAGTATTAGGCTGTATCTTCAACCATATTGCACAACGCAGACTGATACAAGTTTAGCTTATTCATTATAGACTTGCTGAGCAATGCAAAACCTAAAGTTCTTGTTAATCACCATAACTTGCTGAGCAGTGCAAAAGTTCCTGTTCATCATAGTAGACTTGCTCAGCTGTGTTTAACCCTAAACTTCTTGTTCATCATAGTAGACTTGCTGAGCTATGTTTAACCCTAAACTTCTTGTTCATCATAGTAGACTTGCTGAGCTATGTTTAACCCTAAAGTTCTTGTTCATCATAGTAGACTTGCTGAGCTATGTTTAACCCTAAAGTTCTTGTTCATCATAGTAGACTTGCTCAGCTATGTTTAACCCTAAACTTCTTGTTCATCATAGTAGACTTGCTGAGCTATGTTTAACCCTAAAGTTCTTGTTCATCATCATAGACTTTCTGAGCAATGTTTAACCCTAAAGTTTTTGTTCATCATCATAGACTTTCTGAGCTATGTTTAATCCTAAAGTTCTTGTTCATCATCATAGACTTTCTGAGCTATGTTTAATCCTAAAGTTCTTGTTCATCATCATAGACTTTCTGAGCAATGTTTAATCCTAAAGTTCTTATTCATCATCATAGACTTTCTGAGCTATGTTTAATCCTAAAGTTCTTGTTCATCATCATAGACTTTCTGAGCTATGTTTAATCCTAAAGTTCTTGTTCATCATCATAGACTTTCTGAGCTATGTTTAATCCTAAAGTTCTTGTTCATCATCTTAGACTTTCTGAGCTATGTTTAATCCTAAAGTTCTTGTTCATCATCATAGACTTACTGAGCTATGTTTAATCCTAAAGTTCTTGTTCATCATCATAGACTTTCTGAGCTATGTTTAATCCTAAAGTTCTTGTTCATCATCATAGACTTTCTGAGCTATGTTTAATCCTAAAGTTCTTGTTCATCATCATAGATTTACTGAGCTATGATTAATCCTAAAGTTCTTGTTCATCATCATAGACTTTCTGAGCTATGTTTAATCCTAAAGTTCTTGTTCATCATCATAGACTTACTGAGCTATGTTTAATCCTTAAGTTCTTGTTCATCATCATAGACTTACTGAGCTATGTTTAATCCTAAAGTTCTTGTTCATCATCATAGACTTACTGAGCTGTTTAACCCTAAACTTCTTGTTCATCATCATAGACTTGCTGAGCTGTTTAACCCTAAAGTTCTTGTTCATCATAGTAGACTTGCTGAGCTATGTTTAACCCTAAAGTTCTTGTTCATCGTAGTAGACTTTCTGAGCTATGTTTAATCTGAAAGTTCTTGTTCATCATCATAGACTTTCTGAGCTATGATTAATCCTAAAGTTCTTGTTCATCATCATAGACTTACTGAGCTATGTTTAATCCTAAAGTTCTTGTTCATCATCATAGACTTTCTGAGCTATGTTTATTCCTAAAGTTCTTGTTCATCATCATAGACTTTCTGAGCTATGTTTAATCCTAAAGTTCTTGTTCATCATCATAGACTTTCTGAGCTATGTTTAATCCTAAAGTTCTTGTTCATCATCATAGACTTACTGAGCTATGTTTAATCCTAAAGTTCTTGTTCATCATCCTAGACTTGCTGAGCTATGTTTAATCCTAAAGTTCTTGTTCATCATCATAGACTTGCTGAGCTGTTTAACCCTAAAGATCTTGTTCATCATCATAGACTTTCTGAGCTATGTTTAATCCTAAAGTTCTTGTTCATCATCATAGACTTGCTGAGCTATGTTTATTCCTAAAGTTCTTGTTCATCATCATAGACTTGCTGAGCTATGTTTAACCCTAAAGTTCTTGTTCATCAGTAGACTTGCTGAGCTATGTTTAACCCTAAAGTTCTTGTTCATCATAGTAGAATTGCTCAGCTATGTTTAACCCTAAACTTCTTGTTCATCATAGTAGACTTTCTGAGCTATGTTTATTCCTAAAGTTCTTGTTCATCATCATAGACTTGCTGAGCTATGTTTAATCCTAAAGTTCTTGTTCATCATCATAGACTTTCTGAGCTATGTTTAACCCTAAAGTTCTTGTTCATCATCATAGACTTTCTGAGCTATGTTTAATCCTAAAGTTCTTGTTCATCATCATAGACTTTCTGAGCTATGTTTAATCCTAAAGTTCTTGTTCATCATCATAGACTTACTGAGCTATGTTTAATCCTAAAGTTCTTGTTCATCATCATAGACTTTCTGAGCTATGTTTATTCCTAAAGTTCTTGTTCATCATCATAGACTTTCTGAGCTATGTTTAATCCTAAAGTTCTTGTTCATCATCATAGACTTACTGAGCTATGTTTAACCCTAAAGTTCTTGTTCATCATCATAGACTTTCTGAGCTATGTTTAATCCTAAAGTTCTTGTTCATCATCATAGACTTTCTGAGCTATGTTTATTCCTAAAGTTCTTGTTCATCATCATAGACTTGCTGAGCTATGTTTAATCCTAAAGTTCTTGTTCATCATCATAGACTTTCTGAGCTATGTTTATTCCTAAAGTTCTTGTTCATCATCATAGACTTGCTGAGCTATGTTTAACCCTAAAGTTCTTGTTCATCATAGTAGACTTTCTGAGCTATGTTTAATCCTAAAGTTCTTGTTCATCATAGTAGACTTTCTGAGCTATGTTTATTCCTAAAGTTCTTGTTCATCATAGTAGACTTTCTGAGCTATGTTTATTCCTAAAGTTCTTGTTCATCATAGTAGACTTTCTGAGCTATATTTATTCCTAAAGTTCTTGTTCATCAGTAGACTTGCTGAGCTATGTTTAACCCTAAAGTTCTTGTTCATCATAGTAGAATTGCTCAGCTATGTTTAACCCTAAACTTCTTGTTCATCATAGTAGACTTTCTGAGCTATGTTTATTCCTAAAGTTCTTGTTCATCATAGTAGACTTTCTGAGCTATGTTTATTCCTAAAGTTCTTGTTCATCATAGTAGACTTTCTGAGCTATGTTTATTCCTAAAGTTCTTGTTCATCATAGTAGACTTTCTGAGCTATGTTTATTCCTAAAGTTCTTGTTCATCATAGTAGACTTTCTGAGCTATGTTTAACCCTAAAGTTCTTGTTCATCATCATAGACTTACTGAGCTATGTTTAACCCTAAAGTTCTTGTTCATCATCATAGACTTTCTGAGCTATGTTTAATCCTAAAGTTCTTGTTCATCATCATAGACTTACTGAGCTATGTTTAATCCTAAAGTTCTTGTTCATCATCATAGACTTACTGAGCTATGTTTAATCCTTAAGTTCTTGTTCATCATCCTAGACTTGCTGAGCTGTGTTTAATCCTAAAGTTCTTGTTCATCATCATAGACTTACTGAGCTATGTTTAATCCTAAAGTTCTTGTTCATCATCATAGACTTACTGAGCTATTCAAAACTATGAAGGTCATGGTCATGGTATATTTGCAAACTGAAGTGTAGCATTGGGCTCGAAGGTTTTTCATTGCAACTTATTTTGCTGGTGCAGATTTGTATAATTTCCTTCCACTTAGGGTCTCTTTAGGCTGATGCATACCTCTTTCTAGAGTCAAAGTTTAGCCAAAGTTTGTCTGCCACAGTTTCAGTACTAAGTACTAAGTTTGAAGCAGATGTAAGCTTGTATAGAACAGTTCATGCTGCTTAAAGCTGACTTGACTGAGTTGCTAGTTGTGGGAAATTCGGATTGTAGGCCTTAAACATGATGATAGAAATCTATATCACTGAAAGCTAACAGCAGATTCATACAGTTGTTTCTTAAGTGTTTTTTGCTAGAACTGATTAAACTAAACATTCCTGGATCCAAACTAAGTTGACTGCGGCGCCCAAGCAACAATTTCCATTTCTTACCCACGGACGAGGCGGCAGGAAGTTTTTAGTCCGTTTTTGTTATCCATTGTTTGGTGTCTGTGATCTGTCTGTGACCGTGCGTTCGCGCTTGACAAAGGCTAGTTGGCCGAAAATTGCGCTTGTTTTGTTTTGTCTCGTTGGATACGTGCTTACATTGGTTTCTTGTTCTTCTGGTTCATGTAAGCATTCCTGATTGTAAAGTTCAAGATGCAGTATGTATCCACAAATGACAGTAATGTCTTGACTGTATTCTGTCTTGTATCAAGCGTTCACCACATTGGTCAAGAGCAGCTGAGTATGGGTGATGGGTTCATGCATATTGTTCATCATTCTTAAAATTAAAACATTCATGGTTTAGCTGCGTGATAGAGTGAGTTTTAGGATAGAAGAATAAACAGAAACGATAGCTGACACAATGTTTGTCAGTAAATAGTAAATTTAAGTTTATTTTGTTGTGCTGCCATACTTGTCATCATTACAGCTGGTATAAGAGAAATGGAAGACATTTCACCAGTGGTGTCCCGTTGAACGTCATGTCTACAGTGATGTTTATTCTCTCTCGCTGTTTAATTTCCTGTATCTCCCTTTCTGTACCTCCATCCCATCCCCCTAGCCTACAGTCGGCTGTTCAGACGGCCTTTAGCTGTATGGTTATTGATGCAAGTTTATGCAGAATTATTTTCCACAGTCTTCCACAAGAGGACAGTGACTTTGAGCGAGAACGCACGCCTCCTACTCCACCCCCAGCCCGCAAGCTGAGTCGCAAAGGCCACTCCTTCAAGCTGGCCTGCATCGGCAAGCAAGGTTCCGACGAAAACCCGCTGATGCGGAAAGTGGGTCAACCACTTCGTCTGACCCAGAGTCAGGTAAACCAGGTACATGCTGTCCCCCTGCACCCTGACCTGTCTACCCTCTGTGTGTGCTTGCTCCTTTGTTCCTGATCAGGATGATAAAAGAGGATGGGGAAAGTTTGAGTTCACCCTTTCACTCCCACAGCATGTCCATAAGCTGAAAAAAATTAATCCCTTCACTCCTTCACCCAGTCCACCGGCTTTCTGTAGGAATCTGGTGGATAGGGTGAGGGAATGAAAGAGTTAAGTTTCTGCTTTGCTATCTTGCTTGATGATGCGGGACGCTGGTGGATGGGATGAGAGTCAAAGGGTTAAGGAAATAAAAAAGTATGGGAAAAGCATATTTGATATATGAATATGAACTAAAAGGAATGGGAAAAATATGTACGTAAACAAGGTGGGGGAAATGTGATGATGTGATGCATGACTGCATCGTTTGAGAAGAGAAGAAAAAGCAGGGGATGTGCAGGAATTGAAAGCTGTGGGGTAAATCTATGATGCATGAATTCAGTAGGGTAGGAAAAGTGTATTGTATCCATGTAAGAGCTGTGAAAAGTACGTACTTTAAATGAAGGGGCCTGGATAAATAATACATGTATTATGAATACAAGGGCTGTGAAAAGTAAGTATTTTGTATGAAGGGGCCTGGGGAAAATAATACATGTATTATGAATACAAGGGCTGTGAAAAGTATTTTGTATGAAGGGGCCTGGGAAAAATAATACATGTATTATGAATACAAGGGCTGTGAAAAGTAAGTATTTTGTATGAAGGGGCCTGGGGAAAATAATACATGTATTATGAATACAAGGGCTGTGAAAAGTAAGTATTTTGTATAAAGGGGCCTGGGAAAAATAATACATGTATTATGAATACAAGGGCTGTGAAAAGTATTTTGTATGAAGGGGCCTGGGGAAAATAATACATGTATTATGAATACAAGGGCTGTGAAAAGTAACTATTTTGTAGGAAGGGGCCTGGGGAAAATAATACATGTATTATGAATACAAGGGCTGTGAAAAGTAAGTATTTTGTATGAAGGGGCCTGGGAAAAATAATACATGTATTATGAATACAAGGGCTGTGAAAAGTAAGTATTTTGTATGAAGGGGCCTGGGAAAAATAATACATGTATTATGAATACAAGGGCTGTGAAAAGTAAGTATTTTGTATGAAGGGGCCTGGGGAAAATAATACATGTATTATGAATACAAGGGCTGTGAAAAGTATTTTGTATGAAGGGGCCTGGGAAAAATAATACATGTATTATGAATACAAGGGCTGTGAAAAGTAAGTATTTTGTATGAAGGGGCCTGGGAAAAATAATACATGTATTATGAATACAAGGGCTGTGAAAAGTATTTTGTATGAAGGGGCCTGGGAAAAATAATACATGTATTATGAATACAAGGGCTGTGAAAAGTAAGTATTTTGTATGAAGGGGCCTGGGGAAAATAATACATGTATTATGAATACAAGGGCTGTGAAAAGTAAGTATTTTGTATAAAGGGGCCTGGGAAAAATAATACATGTATTATGAATACAAGGGCTGTGAAAAGTAAGTATTTTGTATAAAGGGGCCTGGGAAAAATAATACATGTATTATGAATACAAGGGCTGTGAAAAGTAACTATTTTGTAGGAAGGGGCCTGGGAAAAATATATGTATTATGAATGAATACATGAAAGAAATGAGAAAAGAGTATATTAATACCGTAATAAATGAGCTTGGAAAAATACTTTTGGGGAGTACAGTCCATACTGTTTATCAGTAAATACAGTTGATTAATACAACTCAATCTTTTGTTTACAGTTATGAAATGCTCTGTCTTGAATTCATGATCTAGGTAGATTAAATATAATTACTGGGAAAAAAATCAACACGAAGTTTCCAGCAGCACTTGTAAATTTGAAATAGATAATTATTTTTAAAAAATGAATAGACTGCAATTGAGGAGCTTTTTTTGTGTGGAAAAAGAACAGATTACTGTAATACTTTGATCAGACTGATCCTATTTTTTGTTCTTAAAAGGAAGAATACAACCATGCACACGTACATATTCTTTATACATTCATGAACCAATATTGTTGAAACATTATGCCAGTACATGAAATATATGTATTTCTAGTAACAGCGAAGGAATCAAACAGATGATCTGAATATAGATAATGATAAGACAACAGAATGAAATAGTTTTAAGCAATGTTTTGTGAAAGAATCAATGAGCTGAAATCTATTGTAATTCATGTTCATTAGTGTGACATGTTTTTTCAATACTGTATACACTTTTCAGTTATCTACCAAACAAATTAATCTGAAGAATAGTCTTGAAGTGATTTTATTTTGGAAGAATAAGGCGACTGTCAATCAGTTTGAGTTTAAGTTAACTGTCTGTTCTGTGTTAAGTGGTTCAGTTACCAATATCATGTAAAGAAAGATGGGTGAGGAAGAAATAGAAGTAGTTAACACAATATCATATGATGAAAAGAAACTTTGTGAGGATATAGTATTCCGTTGTTGGTGATTTATTTCTTGGGGATATGTTGGTTTGTTGCATACTTGCCCAACTCTCCACTGGATTGATCCTTGCTTGAATTTTCTTTTTTTCTTAATTTTGAGTTACTTTTTTGGGGAGAGGGGTGTTTGCTTTGGTTTGATTTGCTTATTTATTGGCATTCACCCCCACCCCCTGTTGATGCTGGGGCTCTATTGGTGTAAATAGTATCCCCACCTTTAGAAATTCTGTGCTAGAAATTTCCTGTTTTCTGTCACTCTCTTTATTTCTGCCTTGTTCCTTTGCTTTCTGTCTTTTTTTTCTGATCAATTTCTGCCTTGCTTGTCCATTCACCTGTATGTGTTCAGTGTAGACTTACTTACTTTCTCTTAGGATTGATATTTGGGTACATGTATTAAGTGCATTTTTGGTTCTAGGGAAATGAGATATGTGGAAGCTGTTTTAGGTAATGTGGGCCTGTTTATATATATATATATATATTTAGTGTCCTTAGTTATGCTTAAAATTGTATTCAAGTATGTTTTTAGAAGTCTGCTGTGTGATAAATTGGACAGAGTGGTCAGCGCCAGGGTCGTCTCCTTAGATTATGTTTGCAAATGCATTAATAATAATAAAGAGCATTTATATAGCGCCTAATCTGATGAAAACAAGAGCCCTAAGCGCTTACAGGTATCACGCAGACACAACCAAACACACACACACACACACACACACACACACACACACACACACACACACACACACACACACACACACAGACACACACGCACACACACACCAGCCGACATTCAAGGCTCAAAAGACAACAAGGGGGGATTTGGGGAAGTTAGGTGGTAGAGTCTTTATAAGTATCATGAGAGGGACTGGAAGAGATGGGTTTTCAGAGAGGACTTGAAAGAAGTGAGAGTTGCAGAGTGGCGAACAGAGACAGGGAGCTGATTCCAGATTACAGGGGCCTGATAGGAAAAGGAGCGTTGACCATAGGTTTTAGTGCGACAGGATGGTATGCGGAAGGTACGAGTATCAGCCGAGGAACGAAGTTGACGAGAGGGGGTGTACAGATGGAGGAGGTCAGAGATGTAAGGGGATGCAAGACCGTTGAGAGACTTAAAACATAACAAAGCAATCTTGTAGCGAATTCTCTTTTCAACAGGTAACCAGTGAAGAGATTTGAGAAGAGGAGTGACATGAGAGGAACGAGATTTTCTGAAGATGAGCCTAGCAGCATTGTTTTGAACTTTTTGAAGCTTTTGAATGAGAGAAAGGACAGCCCGAGAGGAGGGAGTTGCAGTAGTCGAGACGAGAGAGAACAAAGGCACAGAGGAGAGTTTTGGTGGCTTCGACAGAGAGGATATAAATTGATATGTGTTCTTAATTTTCTTTTCCCCTTTTTTTTCCTGTTGAGGTCTTGTGCATGTTTTGAAACGGTTATAACGTTGATATGGCTCTACACTGTCAGCTGGACTTTATACAGAAATAACAATAACAGTAACAATTGGTCTTCATAACTTCTTACTGAATTCAAGCCATGATACAACCCATTAAGTAGCTACAGATATTTCACCATGAGGTTTTGAGATCTCATAGCATTAGCAGTAAATGTAATCTGTAAAGGATTACTTCATTATTCTGATATCTCACAGTCAGACTTGTTATGTCCACAGGCCATGGCGGTGGCGCGCATGACTCCAGGTGGCCAGCAACGGCCGGTGAGTGTGGGCAATGCTGTACGGACGCCCCCAGGATCACCAGGTGTGTCAGGTGGTCCGGAGGCTGCTGCCCTCTCCCCAGGTCAGTATCATGTGTCCGTCTTCACCACTGTCCTGTTGACATGCGACTACATCTCAAACCGAATGATTGGTTGGTATTTTCACTTACACGGCAGACATCTTACATATGTATATATATTATATGTATGAACTATGAACTGAGAGAAGGGAGTCTCATGATCGACAATGTAAAACTTATATCCACCATGTGCGTGGCATCATATCTGTAATGTGTACATATTCTGTCTTATCTCCTGGTAAATCTGGAAGCGCATCTTCTCTTCGTGATTGTGTCCGGTTGTTCCGACAGCTAGATCTATCCTGCACAATTTCCTCAGCAGTTTTGTCCAGAGTGACAGTAAAGAAGAGTTCAACATGCCTCTTTCGATCATGCGGCACTGTTACTTCAGGTCATGGTTGATACGCATGCATAAGCAAGATGTCTGCCGAATGACCCAAAATATCAACCCATCGTTGGCGGGTTCAGTTTGAGTTGTAGTCACATGTGTCCTGTTGGGATATTTCTGTGTAGAATTGTTTACTGGAATGATTTTACTGGTACTTTTTGTCTGTTTTTATGTCTTCTGTTTTTGGGTGGGTAGGTTTATTTTTCACCGTCCTGTGTTCCTTTTTATCAGTGCAAGCAAAGACTGTGCTTAAGTACAGTTTAACCCATTGACTCCCGCACCCTGTCCACCAGCATCCTGCATTGTCAACCATGCTAGCAAAGTAAAAACTTGTTTCCCTCATCCTATTCACCTGTGTCCTACAGGAAGCTGGTGGATAGAGTGGGGGAGTCAAAGGATCAGGTTTTTGCAGTTTGGTGTTTGGATGCAGGAATCAATGGTTAACATGGAGTTAACACTTGCACATGAATAAGACCAATAAGACTTCAGTTGATCTTGGTGCATGGTGTGTGAATGTATGTATTGAAATCTTTTCCCAGAACATGAATGGCTGGCTGGTTAATGCTGTGTGGTGAGCAGCTTATTTCAGGGAATATAAAATGATTTTAATCATATTTTCACTTGTATAGCATAAATATTCCATGTTAAAAGTATGCTCGTTGTACTTTACAGGAACAGAACAAGCAATGCACATGCACACACATACACAGCCAGGATGCTGAGCTAGGGTACACTCAGTTTGCTGCACATGTGATCCTTCACCAAGTTGTCATCCTGTGTCTCTCTCTCCTAACACACACACACACACACATGTACAAACATACACACACATTGCTGAACTAGAGTAATCTCAGCCTGTTAGGCTTGTGACCTTTGAATATCTTGATAGGCTTGAAAGATCTGCCACATGTACATGTAGGAATGTATCTATTTGCACATTCATCCATACTCTACACAGACACACACCCAAATGACCACTCCAAAATTAATACAGACCGTATACCCATTGGCATGTCAAATTCTGGTTAGAATAAATGAAAACATTGTATTTGTGCTGCCTTTTATGTCAGTAATCATTCCTTGCCCTGACAAGGACAGATTGATTGATACATGGCTGTGATTTTATTTTTGATTTTGGGTCGTTCTTTTATTGTTTTTTGTATTTATTTATTAATGTTTTTCATACTTTAATTTTTAGTTGTTAAAACTGGATGTGAGTTGCAAACCAGACTACTTTGCTGTTGTATCAAGAAAAACATTACCCTGAGTTTGATATGGAGGTGACATCTTGGTGTTATCATTAATCCTTTGACTCACACATCCAGCATGTAGTAGGCTGTGTGGCTGGCCCTGTCTTTACTGGCTGACTGATGTTCACTTCTCGTCAGCCGTGCTAGCAAAGCAAAAACGTAACTCTTTCACACCTGCACCCTGCCCACCAGCTTCCTGCGGCGTGATAAAGGTCTCTTTACAGCTTGACAAAGGTCTTCATACAGCTTGACAAAGGTCTTCATACAGCTTGACAAAGGTCTTCACACAGCTTGACAAAAGTCTTCATACAGCTTGACAAAGGTCTCCTCAAAGTTTCACAAAGGTCTTCACACAGCTTGACAAAGGTCTTCATACAGCTTGACAAAGGTCTTCACACAGCTTGACAAAGGTCTCCATACAACTTGACAAAGGTCTCCATACAGCTTGACAAAGGTCTCCATACAGCTTGACAAAGGTCTCCATACAGCTTGACAAAGGTCTTCACACAGCTTGACAAAGGTCTTCACACAGCTTGACAAAGGTCTTCACACAGCTTGACAAAGGTCTCCATACAGCTTGACAAAGGTCTTCACACAGCTTGACAAAGGTCTTCATACAGCTTGACAAAGGTCTCCATACAGCTTGACAAAGGTCTTCACACAGCTTGATCAAGGTCTCCACACAGCTTGACAAAGGTTTCCATACAGCTTGACAAAGGTCTTTACACAGTTTGACAAAGGTCTCTTTACAGCTTGACAAAGGTCTCCATACAGCTTGACAAAGGTCTCCACACCGCTTGACAAAGGTCTCCATACAGCTTGACAAAGGTCTTCACACAGCTTGACAAAGGTCTCCACACAACTTGACAAAAGTCTCCATACAGCTTGACAAAGGTCTCCACACAACTTGATAAAGGTCTCCACACAGCTTGACAAAGGTCTCCATACAACTTGACAAAGGTCTCCACACAGCTTGACAAAGGTCTTCACACAGCTTGACAAAGGTCTCCATACAGCTTGACAAAGGTCTCCATACAGCTTGACAAAGGTCTCCATACAGCTTGACAAAGGTCTCCACACAGCTTGACAAAGATCTCCATACAGCTTGACAAAGGTCTCCATACAGCTTGACAAAGGTCTCCATACAGCTTGACAAAGGTCTTCACACAGCTTGACAAAGGTCTTCACACAGCTTGACAAAGGTCTCCATACAGCTTGACAAAGGTCTCCATACAGCTTGACAAAGGTCTCCATACAGCTTGACAAAGGTCTTCACACAGCTTGACAAAGGTCTCCATACAGCTTGACAAAGGTCTCCATACAGCTTGACAAAGGTCTCCATACAGCTTGACAAAGGTCTTCACACAGCTTGACAAAGGTCTCCATACAGCTTGACAAAGGTCTCCATACAGCTTGACAAAGGTCTCCATACAACTTGACAAAGGTCTCCATACAACTTGACAAAGGTCTTCACACAGCTTGACAAAGGTCTCCATACAACTTGACAAAGGTCTTCACACAGCTTGACAAAAGTCTCCACACAGCTTGACAAAGGTCTCCTCAAAGTTTCACAAAGGTCTTCACACAGCTTGACAAAGGTCTCCATACAGCTTGACAAAGGTCTTCACACAGCTTGACAAAGGTCTTCACACAGCTTGACAAAGTCTCTTTACAGCTTGACAAAGGTCTCTTTACAGCTTGACAAAGGTCTCCATACAGCTTGACAAAGGTCTCCATACAGCTTGACAAAGGTCTCTTTACAGCTTGACAAAGGTCTCCATACAGCTTGACAAAGGTCTCTACACAGCTTGACAAAGGTCTCTTTACAGCTTGACAAAGGTCTCCATACAGCTTGACAAAGGTCTTCACACAGCTTGACAAAGGTCTCCATACAGCTTGACAAAGGTCTTCACACAGCTTGACAAAGGTCTCCATACAGCTTGACAAAGATCTCCACACAGCTTGACAAAGGTCTCTTTACAGCTTGACAAAGGTCTTCACACAGCTTGACAAAGATCTCCATACAGCTTGACAAAGGTCTCCATACAGCTTGACAAAGGTCTCCACACAACTTGACAAAGGTCTCCATACAGCTTGACAAAGGTCTCCATACAACTTGACAAAGGTCTCCATACAGCTTGACAAAGGTCTTCACACAGCTTGACAAAGGTCTTCACACAGCTTGACAAAGGTCTCCATACAGCTTGACAAAGGTCTCCATACAGCTTGACAAAGGTCTCCATACAGCTTGACAAAGGTCTTCACACAGCTTGACAAAGGTCTCCATACAGCTTGACAAAGGTCTCCATACAGCTTGACAAAGGTCTTCACACAGCTTGACAAAGGTCTCCATACAGCTTGACAAAGGTCTCCATACAGCTTGACAAAGGTCTCCATACAGCTTGACAAAGGTCTTCACACAGCTTGACAAAGGTCTCCATACAGCTTGACAAAGGTCTTCACACAGCTTGACAAAGGTCTCCATACAGCTTGACAAAGGTCTCCATACAGCTTGACAAAGGTCTTCACACAGCTTGACAAAGGTCTCCATACAGCTTGACAAAGGTCTCCATACAGCTTGACAAAGGTCTCCATACAGCTTGACAAAGGTCTTCACACAGCTTGACAAAGGTCTCCATACAGCTTGACAAAGGTCTTCACACAGCTTGACAAAGGTCTCCATACAGCTTGACAAAGGTCTCCATACAGCTTGACAAAGGTCTTCACACAGCTTGACAAAGATCTCCATACAGCTTGACAAAGGTCTCCATACAGCTTGACAAAGGTCTCCATACAGCTTGACAAAGGTCTCCATACAGCTTGACAAAGGTCTCCATACAGCTTGACAAAGGTCTTCACACAGCTTGACAAAGGTCTCCATACAGCTTGACAAAGGTCTTCACACAGCTTGACAAAGGTCTCCATACAGCTTGACAAAGGTCTCCATACAGCTTGACAAAGGTCTTCACACAGCTTGACAAAAGTCTCCATACAGCTTGACAAAGGTCTCCATACAGCTTGACAAAGGTCTCCATACAGCTTGACAAAGGTCTCCACACAGCTTGACAAAGGTCTCCATACAGCTTGACAAAGGTCTTCACACAGCTTGACAAAGATCTCCATACAGCTTGACAAAGGTCTTCAACACAGCTTGACAAAAGTCTTCACACAGCTTGACAAAGATCTCCAACAGCTTGACAAAGATCTCCATACAACTTGACAAAGGTCTCCATACAGTTTGACAAAGGCGTTAAGATGAGATGAATTATCACAATCCCCTGTAGATTTTTTGAAGTGCCGGTGAGTAATTGACAGAACATGATAAAGTTGGCTATCAGTCTATATTGTCAAACAGTTGGTAGTCATATAGCCTGTTTCTGGCCACAGCCCACAATCGACAGTATGTCAGTTGCATAAAATTCTGCCTGTGGACTGCAACCATCGTCAGAACAGTCATGGGGCCAGTACACATAGACATAGTCAAATCGAATATTCTGTTTATTCGCATAGATAATTGTTCTTGCAGGAAGCTGGTGCGTAGGGTGAGGGAATCAAAGGGTTAATTTTTTTGCAGTTGGTGGATAGGGTGTGAGAGTCAAAGGGTTAAGGCAGTTACATAGATGTGTTTGGTCATCAACATCAGTGGCAGTAAACTCTAACTAGTGTACGAATTCAAATATCTTGGCAGCAGTTTTACAGCATACTCAACAGAGAGATTGAAACCTAAATCCAGGAATGTCAGCTTGTCCTGCTCTTGAAATGCATCATCTTGACAAACAGAAGCCAAACTCATCATTTCCATTTTCATCCCCACCCTGATACACCAGTGCCAGACCTGGTCCTCACCAAGGCCCTGTAGCACAGAATTACCTCCTGCACGATGCATGGTTTTAGAAAGGCTGTCAAGAGAATCTGATGTGATATGATCAGAATCACCAAGATCAGAGAAGTAGTAGTGGGGAAGACTTTGATCCACCGTCATTCATCAACAGAATTAAATGATTTGATAATCTGGCTAGCATGCAACTTAACCAGCTAGCTCAACAAGCGCATAGCAAAAAGATGTCTAGATTTAGAACGAGAGGCAGACTGAGGAAGATCTGGATTGATGGTGTGGAAGAAGCCTTGGCATTTCTTCACTTCAGGCCTCCCAGCTTGCTTTTGATTGTCAACGCTTTCTGCCTACAAAACCCATGTTGGTACAAGCGGACAGATAATAAAAAAAGTTTGGTCACTTTACTGTCATTAGAAGCTGATGTGTTTGTTTTTGGTGACTGTATTGCAAAATAGGTGGTAGATTGGTCAACTTCTTCAAACATTTGGGGCGAAGCCGACATCGAGGTATGTAGACATTAGTGCTGCACCAAGACTTTAGTTGCTGCTGTGCATGATGTATCTGTCTGTAGATGGTGCTAAGGTTGTATAGATCTTTCTGCTTTGTGGCTTGGTTACCTGGCACTGTGTAGACTGGTCAACAAAGGCGACCCACCTCAATTGGCCTCTGTTTTCCCCTGGTCTCTTTTTTGGAGACCTTTCTTAGATCAGATAACTTGCTGAAAGACAGTCTGTGTCTCTGTGGGGTCCCTAACTCCTGATGGTTATGTAGTGAGCGAATTTTTTTTTGTTTTTTTTGTTTGTAGTTAGGGAGATTTCTTTGGTGTTCACCTTCTCTTTTTTCTAATTGTGTACACCATCTGAATGGCCACAGAAACTGACACAGTTTTCATAATCCAATGATGATGATCAAGGAGGAGGAGGATGATCATGATGCGATGGAGTTCCACGTAGGATTAAGACTACGTCACAAGGCTGTACTGTATACTTACTATGATAATGTAGCCTGGCATCAGCCAGGCGTGAGAGATACAGACACCTGCAATGACGCATCCATGAAGTGGATGAGTCTCAGCTGTGTGGCCCAATCTTTCCAATCAGCCCATAGCAAATTTATCTCTAGGTAAGAGCTGGTTGGAGCTGAAAAATGTGAATGAACTTGTTTGTATCAGGGGGAAAATGGAGGCTGATTCTGGTAGATGCCCTTTAGTTGTCAGATATGACAAAATCAGGTAGCAGTCTGCATTTACATTCCCTGTACATTGTATAGTAGGATTGAGCATGGTGTCGGGTGTAAGTCTTTGCATTGTGGCACTCTGTGTAGTCGGTTCTGGTGTGTTGATGTTGGCTAAAGTTGGTTCTGTGCTTTGTGGTTGTGTACATGACTTTGTGTAGACTTTTTTCAAAGCTGATGTTAGTGGAAAGGGCGGCTGTTGCTGTTTTATATATCTTTCTGGGCTGCTCCTTACTGCTAGTATAATAAAGATGGAGGATGGCGCCTTTTGTTGACGTGTATGCTTGTAGCTCTGTGTAGCTCACACTTTCTGTTGTGAGGGTAGCACCCACTGTAAATGTATATGAGGCTTTGCGTTATTATTCTTTGTATGAACTTTGAGTTTGGGGAAAACCATATGGGTTGAAAAGTATGTTTGCATGTGATACTGTTCTCTCTGTGCGTTATGATCTTGTACAAAGCATGTACTGTAAAGGCTGCACAGTAGTGATGAGGACAATACCTAAGGAAGATTGTATGCAGTCATTATTCTTCCCAGTCGTCATGTTGTCTTTGCTCATTAGCTTTTGGCCCCTTGTTGGACCCTCAAGTGACAGTGCAACTGCTACTGGTTTTTAGGAGCTGAGGGCTCTGATAGGGAGCCAGAAATTAGCGAGAAGCAACATGGCTACTGCGGCTGTGAATGACTTGGCACTGCGAATAGCATATCAGTTAGGAAACGACTTTTTGCTTTGGTAGATCTGTATGTCTGCATCTTTTTGTTCATAGTACTTACTTTATCAGCTGTTTTTGTTGTTTGGTGTCGGTGTTTGCTGGTACTACCTGTATGAAGTGTGCTGGTACTACCTGTATGAACTGTGCTGGTACTACCTGTATGAAGTGTGCTGGTACTACCTGTATAAGTGTGCTGGTACTACCTGTATGAACTGTGCTGGTACTACCTGTATGAAGTGTGCTGGTACTACCTGTATGAACTGTGCTGGTACTACCTGTATGAACTGTGCTGGTACTACCTGTATGAACTGTGCTGGTACTACCTGTATGAACTGTGCTGGTACTACCTGTATTCACTGTGTGCTGGTACTACCTGTATGAACTGTGCTGGTACTACCTGTATAACTGTGCTGGTACTACCTGTATGAACTGTGCTGGTACTACCTGTATTGAAGGTGCTGGTACTAGCTGTATAACTGTGTGGTATACTGTATGAACTGTGTGTGTCTAGCTGTAGTTCAGGTCTGGTGGTACTTCCTGATTGAACTGTACTGTTCTACCTGTATGACTGTGTTTGGTACTACTGTTTCAGTGTGTACTGTACTACTGTATGAGGTGTTGGACTTTGGTACTACCTGTATTGATGTGTGGTACTGCTGTATTCAGTGTGCTGGTACTACCTGTATTCAGAGTGCTGGTACTACCTGTATTCAGAGTGCTGGTACTACCTGTATGAACTGTGTGCTGTACTAGCTGTATTCAGAGTGCTGGTACTACCTGTATTCAGAGTGCTGGTACTACCTGTATTCAGAGTGCTGGTACTACCTGTATTCAGAGTGCTGGTACTACCTGTATTCAGAGTGCTGGTACTACCTGTATTCAGAGTGCTGGTACTACCTGTATTCAGAGTGCTGGTACTAGCTGTATTAATTGTGGTGGTGGGGAGAAGTTGGTTGTCATTATTGAGGTTATTGTGCTTGTGGCTCTGTCAGGTCTGTAAGTGGCATTCTTGATGTGAACTGTTATCTTTTCATATTCTCCAATTTTTTTTCCCATCATGATTGGTGCATCTGTTTCTAACTTGTTACCTCTTTCTTTCTTGACGTGGGTGTTGTAAGCAATCCATTTGGAGACTGTTTTGTTTTGTGGTGGTCTTTTTGGTATACTTTGAAATGTATGTGTGTCTATCCTCAGTGTATTTGTGTTAGTCCCCATCATTAAGTTCTGAATAAGAAAATATTTCAAGTGATACACAAATGCTGCATGTATCTCTTCTTTTAAACTTGCACAGTTTGTGCTGGTTAGTTAAACTGTGTCAGAAATAACTACAAGGTTGACATCACTGAGCTGACATATAGTTGATAAATCATCCATAAACTTACAGCATAAACTAACTTTCCCTGAATATTCGTTTTGTTTGTTTTTTCATAATGTTGAAGCTAGCATTTGAATGTCAAAGAAGCGTGAAGAGTAAATCTTTAAGGTAGACATCTATAGACTAGGTGGCTAGGGTTGTAATGTTCATTGAGGTGTACCTGTGGAGACATCTATAGACTGTGGCTAGGATTGTAATGTTCATTGAGGTGTACCTGTGGAGACATCATACTTCATGTGTTCATTGAGGTGTACCTGTGGAGACATCATACTTCATGTGATCCTTTGTTCTTATGTGTAATTGTTAGTGGTCCCTTCCGGCAGCTGTTAACATGTTAACAGTAATGTTTCACCTAAAGAATTCAATAATTGTTCACTTAACATTTCCTACAGGCTTTCACAGTCACTGACTGACTGTATATAACTGTCAGTCTCTCTGTCATGTGTATGTATGGATGTAGTTAGTTTGTGGGGTGTGTGTGTGTGTGTGTAATTGTTTGTTTGTGTGTGTGTGTAATTGTGTGCATGTGTGTATGTATAATTGTTTGTGTAGTATATATATTTTATGCATTGTATATATTCATTGTAATCTAATTTTTCATAGCACATAACCATATCTTACAAGTGCATAAACTCAGAACTTTTTTTTTTCAGAAAGTAGATATTCATTGTATGAGTGGGGTTGAACTTTTCAGTGCACATGTTCGTTAGGGTGACTTTTCACCCGAGGTGTATGAAATTGTGTTCAAATGATGATGTTGGTGCATTCATTTTACCCAGTAGCAAAAATTTTCAAAAGACTGTAAAATGAAAATCTGTAGATAAAGTGTGATGGGTATATACACAGAAAGATGTGTTAGTGAAATGTGATAAGACAAAAACATGTTCATCAGGTCAGCCATGATAAAGGGAAACTTTTTTTTTATATAGGATCATCGCACCTAAGAGAGATTTCCTTTATGCCGACTTCTTTTTTCTTTCATTTGTCCCGTTTTCTACACCACCATTGGCCACAGAAGCTGACACAGTTTTTATAATAATATGTTGATGATCACAGTGAAGATGATAATCATGATGCTGTGGAGTTCCAGCTAAGATTGAGACTGCTAGTCAAGGCTGTACTTTATTCTTACTGTCATTATATATCCTGGCATCAACCTGGCCCGAGAGATACAGACATAGTATTCAGGTCAGTGACTCAACTGTATAGCCCAGTCTTCCCTCTGAACCCATAGCACACATCAGCTCTGGTTAGGAACTGGTTGGAGCTGGAAAATCCCACATTTTTTATTTCTTTTTGAAGAGACTGACAGACTGATGGGGATTCGAACCCATGACTTCCCAGTCTGTAGTTTGTTGCGTTAACCACTACACCACGGTGACTGGTTGATTTTTGAAATATTGTGGAACAAAAAGCGTGATGGATGTATGTACAGAAAGATGAGATAGGAGAATCATGGTAGGGCAAAACATGATCATCAGGTGGACCATGATAAAAGGAAACTTGGTTATTTAGTTGAAACGTGATGCCCTGAAGCCTGGTCACCAAAACTAAGCACAACACAAGTAAACATAATTCTGGAGTTGATGAGTTTATGGTATGTTGATAATTTGTTGATGACTTTATGGTATGTTGATTTTGTTGATGACTTTATGGTACGTTGATAATTCATTGATGAGTTGTTGCTATGTTGATAATTTATTGATGACTTTATGAAATTTGGCGATCTGTTACTTAATGTGTCGGTGAAAGTGACTTGAAACTGTTCTGTTGATGACTCAGATGAGTCAAGTACAGGCTGCTACAGAAAATGGTTTTGCCAGGGAACAGGAGAGGATTTTGTTGTTGGTTTTTTTTGGTCCCATTTTGGTGTCGACGAGAATCTGATCTGGATCACACCACATGTTGGAGTTTCCCGCAGGATCTGCACTTGAACCATTGGTTGCAGGCTTCAGTGACACTTGTCTGACTGTGTGGCTAGTTTTGTGTTCTGGTAGTCACACATGACTGTGATTTTGGCCAGTGTGTTGACAGAATATATGTTGATTTCTTGTTGATGGCTGTGAATTGAAGCTGATGGATTGTTGCCTTGATTCAGGCAAAGAAGATTCTAACATGCAGCACTGATGTGTTGGTGACTTTAATCTGAATTACGCGATGTGTTGATGACCTGAACGTGAATTGAAGCTGATGTGTTGATGACATGTTTTGAAGCTGATGTGTTGATGATTTAGAATGTGAATTGAAGCTGATGTGTTGATGACTTGAACTTGAATTGAAGCTGATGTGTTGATGATTAGGATGTGAATTGAAGCTGTGTTGATTAGGATGTGAATTGAAGCTGATGTGTTGATGCCTCGTCTTAAATACAGAGAGCTCTGGCATATAACTCTGACGTGCTTATGCTTTGATTCAGGTGAAGATCCTCGCATGCAGCACAGACACAGTGACTCCTCCGCCCTGCCAGACCTGTCCACTCACCTTCACCGCAGTGCAGAGCGCGGCCCCCTCATCATTCCTGACCATATCCAGTCCCAGTACCGGCAGAACCTTCTGGCCCGTCATCGACGATCCTCCGCCGAAAGCTTAGTGGCTAAAGTAAGACATGTTTTATGTCACTTTTAAAGACATGTTTATGTCACTTTTGTGTGATTCATATAGATATAAAATAACCTTTTTCTCTATTTGATATAAAACTTTTCTTTCTCGTTAAAACTTTTCTTTCTCATTAAAATTTCTCAAGCGAAGAGCAAAAGTGGTACATTAATTGTAGAAAGACGGCTGAAGTCAGAAGCGTCAGGCCTGCAGGTGTCTTCTAAAAATCACAGTATCATGCAACATAATGGAAATGTCTACATGGTCATAGACGTCAGACCAGATGGCACTCGCCCATTGAGGTCTCTTCAGGGTGGAGCAGTGCCTGGTCGTGTAACAGTCTTAACCCTTTGACTCCCAAACTCTGTCCACCAGCGTCCTGCATTGTCAACCATGCTAGCAAAACAAAAATTAATCCTTTGACTCCATCATCCTGTCCACTAGCTTCCTGCAGAAAGCTGGTGGATAGGGTGAGGGAGTCAGAGTTAAGGTTTTGCAGTTGGTGGAGAGGGTGCGGGAGTCAAAGTTATCTAACTGGGATTGACTAGAATAGTCACATGTATCACCAGCTGCTGCCAGACTATGGTGACTGCAAACAAAACAAGAAAAAGAAGGAACAAATTTGTATCAGCTTTGTGTCTTGGGTACTAGTTGTAGATGGAAAAATGTTGTTGAATTGTGGATGGGCATTTGTATGAACAGACAAAGCAAGCAGTCAAGTGTGTACAATCCAAATTCATTTTAGGGCATAGTTGGTGACTAATCAGAACATTATCTCAGTTGTGAAATATGATAAAAGACTAAATGGAAATCAAAGGTAAGCACAGAGGAAATCTTCTTTAGTGCAATGATTAGAAAAAACTTTTCACCTGAGTAATAGACAGTTGCTGTGGGAGATTTTACTCCACTTTTATGTGTGCGTGAAATCAACAGTGGAAGCCATGAGACTGACCAGCGGGGTTTGTATGCAGGTGTTACAGGCAGAAGGTCTGCACGGCTATGTGGACCCCAAGTGTCTTCAGCGAGAGATTCAAGAGGCAGCAGACATGACACCCGAAGAGCTTGACCAAGCTGCACGCGACTTGATACGCCGCTCCTACCACGAAGCTCAACCACCCAACCTCAGTATTACGAGCACATGGGCGGTTTCAGTGCCGAGGAGCTCAAAGACTACAATCAGTACTCGGGGGCTGGTGGTGGTGGTGGTGGTGGTGATGGTGGTAGCAGTATGCACCATCGTCGGCCTCCGCATAGCTCCCAGCAACATCTACGACAGTCCGCGCATAGAGACTCCCAGGACTGCGGAGATGACGATCATGTGGTACACGTTACTACCACCTTATAGCGCTGGCTTGCCCCTCGTTCCCCCTCCCTCCCTCCCTCCCCCTTCCTGTCTGAGCCTGAAGCCCTTTTAGCCTGAGGAGTGCCTGCATGTGGCTCTGACTGTGTGTTTGTGTGTACGTTATCAAGATCTGTATTTTTCCCTGCTGCTGCATGAGCATTGACCTTTCTGCAACATGGCAAACAGACGGCAGATAAAATTCATTGCAGACCTTAGCCAAATGTGTTTTGTGTGACAAACTGCATGTGTCTGCGCCAAATGACTACTGATGTTTTAAATTGTAAAAAAAACGAATGAAAAACAGCAATTGCGCTGCTGTGTTTTGAATTGAAAAATGAACGATTCAACTGCTTTGTTATTGAAAAAAAAAACGGGGGGGGAGGGGGGACAGCTGATTTATTTTTTGAGATATTGCAGTGCATATGATGCCAGTGATCCCCTGTCATTTTCATACTCACTTCCACTTTGTCAGCATGTGTGTGTGAGCTAGGTGAGTGACAAACAGTGTGATGTGCAAACCATTACTGACCAGCTTTACTAACGTCTGACAGCCTGTAGCATCTCTTCTCTGTCAGAAGGGAAGTTAGAAGTGTTTGTGGGAAGATTGGAGCATTATGCTGAAGGATGTGGAATGTGTCTTACTGTGTGTTCCTCCCTCCTTCCCCTTCATTAATACCAGCCGGTTCTGGTGTACGGCGTGATTTTAACTGACGTGTTAACGTTGATACCGTGCATTACATAATGTCATGAGTTTTGTGGGCAGTCTGTGTTTGTGATGAGTGACGTTTTATCTCACCTTGCCCTCAATGCAAAGAGAGAATGGAGAATGTGTGTTGGAATGTTGTGAAGTCATCAGTCAGCTTGGGCCTATATTGCTTCAGAGTTGGTGACATAACCTCATTGACAATAGCATTATGTTTGCGAGATATTAGGGGGAAAAAGAAAGAAAAAGGTAGGGGTAAGCTTGACTGGAGATCATACAATGTCTATAGCTTACTCTATCAACATGTGTATGGATTTTTTTTATTTAAAGTGCGACTGGCTCATGGACATTTCATGTGCTTTTGGTGCAGTTACTTCCAGTTCTGTAAATAATGATTTGGACTGCAGATTGCAAGGATTATTTCGTTACTTCCTGTTTTACAAATAGTGGTTTGGACTGTGGATTGTAAGGATCATTTTGTTACTTCCTGTTTTACAAATAGTGGTTTGGACTGTAGATTGGAAGGATCATTTCATTACTCCCAGTTCTACAAGTAAACCTTTTGTAATGTGGGTTGATCATTTCATTTTACAAATGAAGAGTTGGCCAGTTCCAGACACAGTTATTCTCAGTTCTACAAGAGAGAAATTCTGCCAATGACAACTGACATATGTTTATCCATTATTGGAGGGGTACTCGTTCTGCAGAGCCATGTCTTCTGCTATCTGTCAAATGATCTCCATTTTGGGGGGATGGGGAGTGGGGGGGGGGGGGGAGGAGAGGTTGGCAGCTGTGTTGAATGTAAACTACAGCCAGTGGAGGAGAGGAGTAGGCTTTACTCTCAGAATGCTGACACACTTTACCTTGACCTTAAAGATATGGGACTGCATGCACACTTCACCATGACCTTAAGGCTGTGGGACTGCCTACTCCTTTTTTTTTTTAACACATTCATTTCTGTAGACTTGTACACACACACTCATCACATGTATTCACTTCTGTTGTGGACCTCTATAGCCTACTTTGCCATAAAAACGGTGAATCCATTGGAGCTGTATGTTTTTTGCTCAAGAGCTGTCAGTATGAATATAGATGTCAGGTCTATGTTGCCATACGTTATGATCTCGCATCTGTCACAGTCAGATGATATGGAACAGTATTTGTCCACAGTGCAGTAAATCTTTTGCATGTTTTTTTGTTTGTTTGTTTTTACAGCCATGGACTTAAGATCTGATATCTTGAGTTGAGTCCCAGCCCGCAGCATTAAACGCTGACCTGTTTGAAACCCATTTTAATGTATTCATCGTTCTGGTGGTGTCAGATTGGTGTTTCAAAGGTCTACCCCCGCCACTCTTTTTTTTTTTTTTTTTTTTTTTTGGTCCACTTTTCAGTTCTAGACTTGCCAGCATGTAGGGTTTTGGCTTGCTCAGGGAGTTTGCCAAATAAGTGCTGGCAGATTTGGGTGGAGTGCATATGGAATTGTCCAAGCGCAGTGAGTCTGTCTTGAACAGAGTCCAAACGCCAGTTATATGGCTGTTACAGAAAGTGCATCCACTTTGGAATTCTTTACGCATTGTACACATGAGTGAGTTATAAGTGTGTGTGTGTCTGTGTCTGTGTGTGAATGGTTTAAATTTAGACTTGAGTAATGCTTAAAGATAGAGGTTTATTTCCAACGTATGGGGATTGAGTTTTGATAAGACTTGATGCTAGCTGACACAGGCTGTGTCTGGGGTCACTGTGATAACTTTGACAGGAATCCTATATGGATTTCACTTGTTGTAAACATTTATGTTCATTGATATTGATGTACAGCGGTTTAACCCTTTCACCTATGCACCCTATCCACCAACAGCAAATACTTAACCCTTTGACTCCATCACCCTGTCCACCAGCTTCAAAAACTTAACCCTTTGACTCCTTCACCCTGTCCACCAGCTTCCTACAGGAAGCTGGTGGACAGGGTGAAGGAGTCAAAGGGTTAAGTTTTTGCTTTGCTATCATGGCTGACCATGCAGGATTCTGGCAGATAGGGTGAGGGAGTCAAAGGGTTAAGTTTTTGTTTTGCTAACATGCCTGACAGTGCAAAATTCTGGCAGATAGGGTGAGGGAGGCAAAAGGTTAAGAAATGACACATTTCATATCTGATGTGAGCTTTCACACCTCAGTGCAGTGCTTAGAGAAAGCATATTGGCCATAGAGTGTATCCTGTATCCTGTGTCCTGGGTCACCTGGTGCCAGTGTTGCGTTTGGGCTTTCCCGAATCAGACATCAGAGAAATTTTAAAAATATGGAAAAGACAGTCGGAGGGGAAATGAGGAAGAAAGTGATGGGCAGGACGTAATTTGTTGTTGTTGTTATTATTTGTTTGTTTGTTTGTTTTTATCGGGGGTGGAAGATGGGCAGGCAGAGGGAAATTGGATGGTGAAGACAATAGATCTGTTTGTAAGGGGTGGGTGCTGTATAGTGTTGTCTGGGTAGGATTGGTCTCTTTGGTATGGTTGTGTGTGGTTTTGTTGCAATCTCTTCATATCAGGGGGGGGGGGGGGGGGGGGAGAAGGCTGGATATGTTTTCATCTATTTCCACATTTAACATTGCAGTTGGAGATCTACATTATTTTTTCATCTATTTCCACATTTAACATTGCAGTTGGAGATCTACATTATGTTTTCATCTATTTCCACATTTAACATTCATCTATTTCCACATTTAACATTCATCTATTTCCACATTTAACATTGCAGTTGGAGATCAACATTTCACTGCAATGTAGTGTGTGCATACATGCAGAATATCAGATGTGCGTCCTGAAGACCCTGTAAGTCATGTCATTAGCTGGCTTGTGGAAACGTGACAACGCCCAGCGCACACTCCCACCAAAGATGCAGACTGTGCATCAACATAGTGGAGTGTAGTCAACTCACCTAACAGCTTGAGGTCTCTGTTATTCACTAAGAAGTCTGATAATTATCATGTTGTATATGATAATTATCATGTTGTAAATTGTCCTTGTATAGCACTATTCTCCAAAATCAGTTGGAGTCACTGCACATTGCACATGATCAGACATTTTGAAAGGAGCACAGAGAACTCAGGCTGTGAGACCAGCTGACGACATTCCACTGTGATGTTGTACAGTGTGCATCTTTGGTGGGCGTGCATGCTGGGTGTTTTCATGTTTTATAAGCCAGCCCTGACATAATGCACAGGATCTCTAACGTGTGTACTTTATATCTGCACGTATATACAATGTAGGTTATTTAGGCACCAGCAGGTCTCACACATGGTGACCTAGGAGATCGGAAAAATCTCCACCCAGATCAGAAAACTCTTCACTCACTCTTTACTCATCAGATGGAGGTGTCTAGGGGGATAAAACCCAGGACTTTACAATTGGAAGTTTGTTCACCCACTTGACCACAACACCATTCAGAGGGGAAAAAAGGAATAAAAATTTTTTAAAAACCTACAAAACCAAAAGCAACAATAATCAAACCAAACAAAACACGACACCCCTCCCTCAGAAAAACAACAACAGAACAAGAGAAAATGAAACACTAAAAAAATAAAAAGTAACAAAAAGATGTAATGGTAAGTTAAAAGCCATTTTTCAATTTGTTTTAGTTTTATTTTACAAATGTGTAATATTGGCTATGTCAGAATGAACAAATCTCAAAATCATATGAAAACATGAATAAAAGCACGGGTTTGGGTGATAAGTGCACATGGACAGAGTTGTTGACACATTGTGTTTGTGTATGATGTTGAAACTGTTGCTGGTGTGTGGCCAATGGTCCATGTAAACTTTCTTTTTCTGATGGTGATGTTTGGTGATTGATGCAAGCATGGTCCATCTGCCTGTTTTTGCTGTTATGGCTGCAGATGTTTGTCTGTCTGTCTGCCTGTAAACACTCGGGTGATGCTGTGTCGTGCGACCAGTGTGTGGTTGATTGAGAAAGAAACATTAAGGTATTGTTGAACTCTTCAGTGTTTTTTTCTGCTTGTGGATTTCACTTGTCCAGCAGATAACAGAGGTCGTCTGTGGTTCCTTGTTGTGTATTGCATAGTCTGGTTTACCCAGGACATCGTGATGTGTGTTATCGATCTTGTTAACAGAAAGCGCAACATTATCAAAGACTTTGCTTCTGGTTGCAGCTTGTGCTTCATTTTCTGGTCCACATCTTGTAGGACAACATGTTGCCTCTTGTTGATGGCAACAGCAAAAATTTCTGCCTCGTTCAGAAAAACCAAAATGCTGACACTTCTACAGATGCTGATGGTGTGCTTTATCATACAGCCACAGTGTGGTTAACCTTTTGACTCCCACACCCTATCCACCATCTGCAAGAACTTAACCTTTTGACTCCCTCACCCTGTCTACCAGCTTCCTGCAGGAAGCTGGTGGATAGGGTGAGGGAGTCAAGAGGGTTAAGTTTTTGCTTTGCTAACATGCTTGACAATGCAGGATGCTGGTGGACAGGGTGTGGGAGTCGAAAGGGTCAAAGGTCTGCCTATGCTTCCAGTGTGTGCCGCAATTCTTGCTCCCGTTTTATCTGGGTCGATATCTTGGCTGTGCTGCTAGAGCTCAAAGAGTTGTTGCCCTGTATGTGTATGCAAGCGCATTTCAACATATTCGTTTATCGCTGCCTCCTCTTGCTGCTGTATTTGCTGTTGACACAAGACATGGTGTTAGCTGTTGTGGCTGACGCTCTTAAGAAATGCTGCAGCAAACAGAAGCATTGTAACATTTTTGTCTGCCGTCTTTGGTTGGTGCCAGGTGGGCTTGTCTCTGATTCTGTTGTGATACATCAGTGTCCGTAATTCGTTCATGTTACATTGGTCTCTTTACTTCTGTCATAATGCGTTAATATCGTTACTTCTTTCATGATAATGTTAATATCTTCTCTCTTAATGTGTTGATGTCTTTACGTCTTTAATGTTTCGTTGATCTCTTTACTTCTGTTATAATGCGTTAATATCATTACTTCTTTCATAATATCTTCTCTCTTAATGCGTTAATGTCTTTACGTCTTTCATGTTGATCTCTTTACTTCTTTTATAATGCGTTGATATTTATTTTTATTTTGTTATATTCTATGTTAGTTAATATTATTTCCTTCATGTTACGTTAATAGTTTATTTCTTTATTTCTTAAACCTTGCATGAAATGACTATCTCTAGCAAGCTTTTTTTTTTAACCCTTTGACTCCCACATCATGTTCACCAGCTGCAAAAACTTAACCTTCAAGCAGAGCACATAAACAAAAGTTCTGATAACCACCCAAATACAGAATAGGAAGAAGTCAAGTGTATGTTGCATTGAGAATGGGGAATGGATTGAAGAAACTGATTTTTTTTTTTTTTTTAATCTGCAGTCTCGGATAAACTTAGTAGCTTTCATTGTCTGCTTTCATTGTCCTCTCAAAACTGTTCTCGTCAAGCTGTTGTTCCTAAATGGCTGTTCACATGTTTGGGTTATCAAACTGGTCATTCAATCAACTGTATGTCTGTCTTAACTGTTCTGTTGCATACATCCTGTCAAATGTTCTGTGTCCTGTCAAAACTGTCCTGTCATAACTGTCCTGTCAATCCTGTCAAAACTGTCCTGTCAAAACTGTCCTGTCAAAACTGTCCTGTCAAAACTGTCCTGTCAATCCTGTCAAAACTGTCCTGTCAAAACTGTCCTGTCAAAACTGTCCTGTCATAACTGTCCTGTCAAAACTGTCCTGTCAAAACTGTCCTGTCAATCCTGTCAAAACTGTCCTGTCAAAACTGTCCTGTCATAACTGTCCTGTCAAAACTGTCCTGTCAAAACTGTCCTGTCAAAACTGTCCTGTCATAACTGTCCTGTCAAAACTGTCCTGTCAAAACTGTCCTGTCAAAACTGTCCTGTCAAAACTGTCCTGTCATAACTGTCCTGTCAAAACTGTCTGTCATAACTGTCCTGTCAAAACTGTCCTGTCAAAACTGTCCTGTCAAAACTGTCCTGTCAAAACTGTTCTGTCATAACTGTCCTGTCAAAACTGTCCTGTCATAACTGTCCTCAGTGAAGCGTGTTTTGTTCCTTGACATGGGCTTTCACATGGAAGTTTGGTTATGCTAACATTTCAGGTTCATTCAGATCTCATTATCTTTGTTATTGTTGTTGTTGTTGTTTTAATCTGATTACTGTTGTGACATAGCGATACCCATTCTAGTGTTTGCTTTGATGATTGATTTTTGGTAAAACGGTTGACCCGAGTCTGATAAACAATGCCATCCTGACCCCATGTAAACAAAAACTTATTGCCGGTATTCTCACTTTTGTTGTCCTAAAGGATCTCTGTGTGTTGCAGGGGGCAATCATATGTAATCAGCTGAAAACAAAAGTCTGTGCATACACATATTGTTCTCTGTCTTTGTCTCGTCTGTTCTTTCTCTCTCTCAAACACACACACACACACACACACAAAAATCTCTCTTCATTCCACACACACACACACTCTCTCTCTCTCTCTCCGTCTCTCTCACTCACTCTCTCTTTCGCATACACAGCACACACACACGCGCACACAATTAGCAAACACACTTAGTCTCACAATGATCGGTCCTGTTCATTGTTCTCATGATACTTTTATCAGAGTGCAGTCATGAACTGATGGAGGGATTTTATACACCATACAAAGTGAACCTTACAATGGTAAACTGTACTCTGTAACTATCCATGAGGGACATTTCATCATGTATTGCTTACATCTGTCATTACCACTGCATGTAGAAGGCACTGCATCTACATTTGGATTGAGGGATAAAGAACACTTGGGAAAGCTTTTATAAAGCACAGAGAAAATGGACAGAACTTCTGTGTGAGTGTGGTAACAAGAGTGTGTGTGTGTATGTGCGTGTTCCTGGCTGTCATTCACTGCCTTTTTATTGTTTTAATCTTGCTGAAAGAACGGCTTGTGGAAAGAAAGAAGTCAAATTTGCCATTGTAGACAGTGATGGTATGAAAGAGGCAAGGAGAGTGCATGCAAGATTATTGAGAAATGATTTGCTGTGCATTTGTATCCTTTTACTACAGAATTCTTGATAATATTCATGGTGATATGTCTTTGTTGATTGTTTGTGTTACAACTTTGATAATTGTGTGCAGTGACATTAATGACCCAACTCTTGTATGTTGTTTGACATAAGTGTTGTTGATGAAAGAAACACACAGGACACATTGGCCGTGCTGTTCATACAGTCTCTTTTCTGGCTGCTTTTTCTTTTTGTAACACAGCAAAGTTGGATGCTGTTATGAGTTGAAAGTGGAATGAGATGTTTTGTAATCTATAAATGAAACATTTGTGTACAGATTTGTCATCAGCATGTGATGGACTCATTTATTGGGACTTGATTTTGAACTGTGTGCATTATTGATGCTGTTATCTTGTGCATTTATTTTTGTTCTTTCATTAATACCAACAAGTCTTTCAATTGATTACCATGTTATGGGTCTGCTGACTGCTCTCAGCCTCTTGGCTGGAAATGTTTGACAAACGTAACGCTCGCAGAATCTTGGATGTGGTCTGTCTCCAAACGTTCAACAACTAAAGCATGTGCAGAATATGGATGTGATCTGTCTCCGTGTGTTGCCTGTCTCTTTTTATCTATGGGGTACTGCAGACAGAGAAGGCAAGACAAGCTGTTGTGTTCATTGCTGTGGCTATTTGTAGACTTGTACACTTGTGTCTTGGAATACAAAGCGTGTATCTGTGGGAAGAGAAAGAGTCAAGAGTGTTGTCCTTCGTGTGGTGACCTGACCTCTTGTGGTTATCTGTAAAACAGCAACGGTAAATGCTTTGTGTCATTACGTATCTTTTTCTTTGCCGGTGACCATAACATATTTGATTTTGCCCACAGTGCTGCCACTGCTGTTATAAATGTACATTCCACACTGACTATTTCTTGCCTCTGTGTTGATCAACAGGCAAAATGGCAGGATATTGAAGATATCTTGGCACGTTTTTTCTTTAAACCCTTGCAGTTCTGAATGCTATATCTAATTCTATGACAAAAAACGTTGACTGTTGACTTATGCTTCCTTTTTCTTTCTTTTTGTTTTTGTTTTTTTGTCATTTCTGTCCTGAATATATTTTTTCATTTGCCTTTATTTGCGGGGTTCTTTCATATAAAACACATGTGATATCCTTGTGTTCAGAATTCGTGTAGGATATTGATTCACCTGCATGGAGATCAAAGGCAAGCCTATTCACTCTGCACTTAGTAGGTCTTGTCCGTCATATCAGATACTAGCATCACGGCTCAGGAGATTGCTTAATAAATGATGAAGTGTTAGCACAAATTATTAACGGGTGGGTGGGTCGATTGTGGTTAGCAGATAATTTGTTCAGTAGCAAGATCTTTTTTCCCACTTAGTGCTGTAAAAACCAGTCAGCAGATCATTCTTCCTCGAGCATGTGAGCTTGGTAATGCTACTTAGAAATCAGAAAGCAAATCATTTTAGTTTTCTGTGTGGTAATGTCTTGAGAAAATAAACCGAAGTGAAAGAAAAAGTTATAGAAAAAGTGGGAGGAAATGTGAAGTTAGGTAGATTAAGACTTCTTGTTGCCCACAAAATACGACGTATTGTGTGTGAGTTCTGTCATCTTGCCTCTGGCTGCCAGTCATTGTTTCTGTATATTTCTAGAACGGCTTTGAGTGGATTGTGTCAGGTTGTACACATTGCAGTCAGTGTCAAGAGCACCCTGGTTGGCATAGGGGTAGAGGTTGTGCCGTCCAAGTCTGGCAGCATTGGTGCAGAACTTCCAGAAAAATGTCTTTTACATCTGGTCTCTTCTCACCCAGCTGTAAATGAGTGCCTCACCCTATTCAGGCTAATGCGCCAAGGGAGAGGAGGTGGGCTGCCCTCATATCACTGGTCCCAAGAAAAGTTGAGGTCTCTGCAAAGAGAAGAGTGGTGGAACGATTCAGCCATTCGCCTGCCAGTAACTAAACTCGAGGTACTAAAGTTTGTTTCCCATTGAAGCCTCAACTTTTCTCCTCAGTTTGACCAGAAAATCGAACTGAATGGTTCAGTCAAGTTGTTTGGAAGGGGACGAAAAACAAGTCGGTCCTGTTTGCCTTCTAGCCTGCGCACTCTAAAAATCCCATGGTAGTTGAAAATCATGAAGAGAAGGGCTTTCGCCCAGCTGCCCTGTGTAAAACATTGGAGAGAGAGGTTGATTTCCCATGTCCTTCCTTTTGAAGGTCAGTTAGCATTCTCGCTTTTGTGAAGTCTCAGTCAAAAAAACAAACAACAGGCTGGCGCTGCACTGCAGCAACGCACTCTCAGTAGGGAGAGTAGTGCAAGTTCCACATGGTCAATTCACTTTGACCCCCCCAAAAAAAATTAATAGTAATAATAATAATAATGACAATAATGTCACTTCCCTGTGACCTGAGGGTCATACCATTACCCATGACCCTGATACATCGTTTACAATGTCATCCATTATCACCTTCCTTCTGTCTCAGACTGGCTTTTGACGAGAGAATTTCTTGTGTCTTTTGTGATTCAAGATTTTTACTTCAGCTGCCATCTATTGGCAAAATCAGTGGGCTAACATATTTGTATGTTTTTGGTGCCATAATTCTTACCAGCCATATCGTAACTGTCCCCTAAACCAACAACTTGCGTTTTGCTGGCTGTATGTGCACGAAAAGCAGAGCGTTTGCCCATCGGGCCTGGTATAAAACACTGGAGAGAGACACTGATTTCCCAGGCCCTCCCCTTGAGGGCCAATAAGCCTGTTTACCTTTCTGAAGTCTTGGTCAAAAAAAAGACAATTTTGGTGGCGCTGCACTGTAGAGATGTGCTGCTATAAGGGAGAGCAGCGTGAGTTTTTCCATGGTAAATCCACTGTGACAAAAGATATGAATATGATTTCCACTCTTAGCCACGAGTTGAACAGTTTTCTTTCATGGTTTGATAAACCGCTAACCTTGGAACAGTGTGGATGTCTGACTGAACAAGAACAAAAACCTACATGATGAAGGTTCCTTGGAGTCAGTAAGCAAGCGAAATGTTTTGACCTGTCTGGAGGTCTTCATCAGAACATGGTGGGGTTAGGTATCAGTCTACAACCCCAGATCGTTAGACCATTTGAGCAGTTTGTCCTTAAATCACTAACCATAACTTTGACTAATTTGGTTATTGCATGATCAGTCACAGCATGTTGTGTGCCCTTTTATATACTATATATATATATAAAATACACCATATATATAGAGATATATATATATATATATAATATATTATATATTAGAAGAGAGAGAGAGAGAGAATAGATAGTAGATAGATAGATAGATAGATAATAGATAGATTGAGAGAGAGAAGATCTAGGTAAAGTCTTTACTGATCATAGTACTGATTGTTTTTGCAGGAGGTTGTCGCAAACCAGTTTGCTGATAAAGGACTGTGGTACTCACAGTTTAGGATTAAGGGTTAAGAAGATACACTATGGACACATACTCATTGCAGTGCATAAACCAGGCTATTAGTGTATGTTTAGTTATTGAAACAGTCAGTTTGGGTGGTCGGCATAATATTACTGTCAGGCAGACTGTACATTGTTAGATATTTACTGTACATTTCTTTTCAGGTGAAACTTCTGTTGTGTACATTAAAGATGATAAAATGTAAACACACTTTTTACAGCACTGTATCATGTTTTCTGTTAGTTATTACACATTCTTTGTCAAACATTATTCAGTAATTCATGGCTTGTAAACAGCATTACAGAAACTGTTGATTCGGTAAATGTTCTCTAAGACAGTTGAACCGATCGTAAATTGACACCACGCGTGCGTGTACATCTGTGTGTGTTATGTACAATTCCACTGCCAAGACTAAATGGCAGCACAGTGTTTCTGTCTATAAACGAGTCATATGGATTTTGGGTGTCCACACAGTCACATCTGTTGACACATTGTCTAAATATTTGTGTACCACTTCTCTTTGTAAGTTGGCCCTTGAGGAGGGTCATGAGTTGGAAGTAAGCAGATTGCAAACAGAAAAAAGCAGATTATACAGGTATTTTCCAACTGCAAACAGGTATTTTCTGATGTGCAGATACACGTTGACATCTTGCAGTTAGTTGAATTGTGTGTGTGTGTGTGTCTGTGTGTTTGTCAGTGGCAGGTGTGAATCCTGAGTCATGGTCAAGGAACCCAGATGTCTTTTCCTGCTTTGGCTACGGCCGTGTTTGCTGGTGTGGGCCGACTCCTTGTCCCTGGCTGCACCATGTCAGGTCCTCCAGCTCTCCGCCAGTTGGAAGAGGATAAGGTGGGGGGGGGGGCGACTGCCTGGATGCCACAGGGCTGAATTTGTGTCGGTGGCTGGTTGGCACACGCCCTGTTGTCCGTACGGTTTGGGTTGGTTTTGTGCTGAAACATCTTGTCTGCCGCAGGGTATAGCTGTGACTTGCCCTTTTACGTTGATGATTTGTACACCCTGAAGATAACAGACCTTTTGTTCCCGTTCCCTTCCCCCTGTCCCCACACTCACCCTTCTGCCCCGTTCCTCTCTTCCAAGATATGAGGGTCGGAGTTGTAAAGTGAAAGGTAAAGGTAGAGAATAGTGTAGAAGTCAGTCAGGATAAGTGTATATGATGTGTGCTCAGTAGGTGGAGTCTTGCCATTTTACTGATTAGAGAACTGGTTTTTCTAGGTTATGACCAATCATACAGTGTATACAATTTTGCCTTGAATGGATTTGTGATGTAATTGAAGGACAAATGACTGCAGTTGAAAGGTGTGATACTGAGCCTTTTGTGTAGACTTCTGTTATTGTATTGGATAACAACACAGCCAAGAGGGATTTGTAAGCTTCTCTTCCAAAAACAGTTGTGCAGGTCATTTTTTGTTATGGACAGCAAAGAATAATTGAGATGTAAAACTCTTCTTAAAGCGCGTAATCCTTCGACTCCCTCATCCTACCCGCTAGATCCTGCATCGTATTTAGTCACGGCAAACCAAAAACTTAACCCTTTGACTCCCTCACCCTATCCACCAGCTTCTGCAGGAAGCTGGTGGATAGGGTGGAGTCGAAGGGTTAAGTTTTTGCAGCTGGTGGATAGGGTGTGAGAGTCAAAGGGGTAAGTGCAGTTTATCAGGTTTAATTCTTGCCTCCAGGAAGCTTCTGAACACTTATGGTAGCCTAGA
Organism: Monoplex corrugatus; assembly: GCA_030674185.1. Taxonomy (NCBI): domain Eukaryota; kingdom Metazoa; phylum Mollusca; class Gastropoda; order Littorinimorpha; family Ranellidae; genus Monoplex; species Monoplex corrugatus. Next base: position 5,589,722 of record CM060312.1, on the reverse strand, counting down.
GTCAAAACACTTTGAAGCCAGCTTTGCTGTCAGTACTGTCTCACATTGTGCAATATTTTACTGCTCTTGTGTTTTTGTTTGTGCAATATGAAAGGAATGATTTTCTATTCTCTGCAGTATTGAACATAATGTATTCAAGTATATATATTTATAGAAATATTATTCAAGTATACATTTATAGAAAGGCCATGAAGAACTCTTTTGATCTGGTTTTTGGTTTGGTTTGGTTGATGAGCTAGTTTTTGTTTTTGTTGATCCTACAGCATATCATCCTTGTCTTACCCGGCTTGTTCGCCTTGGTATCATGTAATCATGTTGACATGTCTGTTGAAAAGGGGAGGAGAGATTTTGTGTGCCACTTCCTTCAGTTGTGAGTGATCAAATATGGTGTCCACTTTGACAATCATACATGTGATCCTGTTGATCAGGACTTGTGTGGATGTGGATGTGTGTGAGTGTAAGGTCGAAACAGAGTGTAGGTTGGGGTGGGGGAGCTAATTGTGAAGTCTAATTTTGCAAACTGTGTGTATTCTCAGAATCTGTCTCTGAGCAGGGGAAACTGATTGTGGACAATGCAGAAAATGTTTGCCATGTCAAAGAGTTGAACTTTTCCCCATGTGTTTTTTGTGCCCGGGTGATTCTCTACCTGTGTGTGAAAGTGCTGACGTGAGACACGGCAGATGACAAGACGTGTACCCTTGTGTGGTTGGCCCTGTGATGTACATATTGTTCTCCTGAAAGCACTGTCCGCATTCAGATATAACAGAACATTACTAGTCGGCTTTAGCTGTGTGTTTTTCTTGTGGTGATTTCCTGCCACTGGTGATAACCTGTTACATGTGGTCAAGGGAAAGGAACTCCCAGTGAGGGGCAACCTTTTGTTTGTTTGTTTTTTGTGGGATGGGGGTAAGGGGAATGCCTGAGTCCTGGTTTGCAAAGGGCTTTGTATAATACATCATCGGTTTTGATTTCCTTGGGGCTTTGAGCTCATTGCCGCCATTTTTGAAAGTGCCTGCTTGATTGATCACAGCCATTATGTACATCTGTCTGTGTTGGTCATTGCCTGCTTGATTGATCACAGCCATTATACTGTGTGGTCAGTTGTTTGATGATCACAGCTTGTACATTGTCTGTGTTGTCATTGCCTGCTTGATTGATCACAGTCCATTATGTACATCTGTCTGTGTTGGTCATTGCCTGCTTGATTGATCACAGTCATTATGTACATCTGTCTGTGTTGGTCATTGTCTGCTTGATTGATCACAGCCATTATGTACATCTGTCTGTGTTGGTCATTGCCTGCTTGATTGATCACAGTCATTATGTACATCTGTCTGTGTTGGTCATTGCCTGCTTGATTGATCACAGTCATTATGTACATCTGTCTGTGTTGGTCATTGTCTGCTTGATTGATCACAGTCATTATGTACATCTGTCTGTGTTGGTCATTGTCTGCTTGATTGATCACAGCCATTATGTACATCTGTCTGTGTTGGTCATTGTCTGCTTGATTGATCACAGTCATTATGTACATCTGTCTGTGTGGTCATTGTCTGCTTGATGATCACAGTCATTATGTACATCTGTCTGTGTTGGTCATTGTCTGCTTGATTGATCACAGTCATTATGTACATCTGTCTGTGTTGGTCATTGTCTGCTTGATTGATCACAGCCATTATGTACATCTGTCTGTGTTGGTCATTGTCTGCTTGATTGATCACAGCCATTATGTACATCTGTCTGTGTTGGTCATATCATTGATGTTTGGCGTTGAATTAAACTTTCTCCACTTTCACATTTTCTTTTATATTGATTGCATCCTTGGCGAGTTGAATGATTTTCAACTCATATCCTTGGCGAGTTGAATGATTGTCAACTCATATCCTTGGCGAGTTGAATGATTGTCAACTCATATCCTTAATGATTGTCAAGTCATTTTTTGCTGATGATCTGCATCTACCGTTCTTACTGCCTTTGCTGGTGTAAAGTTTAAAGTGGTCAGGTGAGTATGTGCCCTCTTCCCTCTTCCTCTTCAGCCTGGACATACTGTGAATCCATTTCCTTTATTCCTAACACTTCCCTTGTTTTCCCGCTTAGCAATGAAACAAATGAAAACCAAACTGTTTTCATCCAGATCCACTGTGACTGTTTGGTCTCTCCCTCCATCTATTTCCCACAGCAAAAGAGCTAAATGTCTAATTCTTTCATATACATATTTGACCGGTTTTTATTTGTAAAGACACTGACTAGCAGTTTGTTTAGTTTTATGATATATGCCATCAGCTTTGCTGTCCTGTCATATATGTTTTGAGGAACATTCATCCTTCATTCTATGCAAAACAGCTGGTGGTAGAGGGAGAGGTCAAGGGTCATTTACATGCTGACATAAATCAGAAGATGAATTGCCACTGTAGTGAGTATTCCCACAGATGGATGTGTATCAACAATTCTTATGGTCATTACAGCTGAAGAACATTGTATCACTTTTGGGGCTCCCTCGTTCTGGTAGGATATGGTATGTAAAATCATTATGAAAAATAATAGAATGGTTAGTAAAGTATGGAGGTGTTTTGTGTGTGTACTTGCATGGTGGAAATTATTTCAGGATGGTGTGATAAGATAGGGGATGGTAGTGTTCATGTTTTCCATATTATAGTGACATGTTCTCACATTAAGTATTGCTTGCTGTCTCATCAGCTGGTGGTTTTGGCAGCAAGTGATGACTTGCTTTACAGGGAAAAAAATCTCTGGAATAAGTGAACAAAGACTTCTCTACAAAGATGGAGTATGACTGCCTTTAAGATCGGATAAAGTACCATCAAAATCACTTCCTGCACTAGGGAGGATCAGATAAAGTACCATCAAAATCACTTCCTGCACTAGGGAGGATCGGATAAAGTACCATCAAAATCACTACCTGCGCTAGGGAGGATCGGATAAAGTACCATCAAAATCACTTCCTGCACTAGGGAGGATCGGATAAAGTACCATCAAAATCACTACCTGCGCTAGGGAGGATCGGATAAAGTACCATCAAAATCACTACCTGCGCTAGGGAGGATCAGATAAAGTACCATCAAAATCACTCTCTAGGGAGGATCGATAAAGTACCATCAAATCACTACTGCGTAGGAGGATCGGATAAAGTACCATCAAAATCACTTCCTGCGCTAGGGAGGATCGGATAAAGTACCATCAAAATCACTACCTGCGCTAGGGAGGATCAGATAAAGTACCATCAAAATCACTTCCTGCACTAGGGAGGATCGGATAAAGTACCATCAAAATCACTACCTGCGCTAGGGAGGATCGGATAAAGTACCATCAAAATCACTATCTGCGCTAGGGAGGATCGATAAAGTACATTAAAATCACTACTGCGCTAGGGAGGATCGGATAAAGTACATCAAAATCACTTCCTGCGCTAGGGAGGATCGGATAAAGTACCATCAAAATCACTACCTGCGCTAGGGAGGATCGGATAAAGTACCATCAAAATCACTATCTGCGCTAGGGAGGATCGATAAAGTACCATAAAATCACTACCTGCGCTAGGGAGGATCGGATAAAGTACCATCAAAATCACTACCTGCGCTAGGGAGGATCGGATAAAGTACCATCAAAATCACTACCTGCGCTAGGGAGGATCGGATAAGTACATCAAAATCATACTCTAGGGGATCGAAAAGTACCATCAAATCACTACCTGCGCTAGGGAGGATCGGATAAAAACCATTCATAAAGTCATCTACCTCTGCGCTAGGGAGGATCGGATAAAGTACCATCAAAATCACTACCTGCGCTAGGGAGGATCGGATAAAGTACCATCAAAATCACTACCTACACTAGGGAGGATCGATAAAGTACATCAAATTACTAATGAATCACGTACCTAAACAACCTAGGGAGGATCGGATAAAGTACCATCAAAATCACTACCTGCGTTAGGGAGGATCGGATAAAGTACCATCAAAATCGCTACCTGCGCTAGGGAGGTAGTTTTGTATAAATTTGCATGCTTTGGCTTAGAGAATGCTTGCAGGAGTTCTAGCCTGAATCAGAAGTTAACGAAGAAACGAGAACTTTTCTGAAATTGTAAATGACCACTCGCAGTGAGTGTGAAAAAAATAGATGGTTAGGTGTTCATTCCAGTATTGCATCACTCATGTGTACACTGCTGCTTTCTCCTGATCCCTGGGGTGGGTAGGTGGGGGGAGGGTATGGACATCTAATCCAGGACAATCCTCTTTTCTGTATCTATTTTTGTTTTGTTTTAAATGAACCTTTTCTTTTACTGTTGGTCTTATTTACAGACAACACTCTTCCTTTAGATACATATAAAGATACACAGACAAGCACCAATAAGAAAATTTAAGATACCTCTTCCATTCAGTACTTTTCCAAATGCACCTAACCTTTTTGTTTTGTGGTTTTGTTTTAAGTACCGACGTCCTCTCTCCCTTCTGTATTGGCCTCTTCACACACTACTGCTCCACTGTCAACATTTTTAAGATTAAAAAAATTGTATCAAGTAGTCCTCCTTTCCTTGACCATGGTCTTGCTGCAAAATGAACAGCTATCCTCTTCTGTTACTGACTGTGGTTTTACGGACATCTGCCATCCTTTTCCTGCTGATCTTGTCACAGACATCACAAGGTAAGCCCCACATCATCAACAATTTGTACGTTCTTCACATGATTCAGTTTTGTTTTCATAGGTCAGAGAATGGTTTTGTATTCTGACATGGTTTTTTTTTTTCTTCATTCTACTCCCGGTCCTATGCAACGCGCAGCAAACATGACACATCGGATTCTACACTTTCTGCTTGTAATCCAGTTCCACGTTGCTGTCTTGAGCCATGTTGCTGAGAAAGACTTAGAAGAGAAACACAAATTGCTGTATAACGTGACAGTCTCATGAAAGCCCTCGACTTCATTATCGGGTAGCCAGGGATTTTTCTTCCAGTGTCTTTAAGACTAAGCGTTGGTTTGGGCTCTTACGATTAAACAGCAAGTGGGTTTTGAGGCGGTCCAGAGTGTGTTCTGCTTGGAATGGGGACAGAGGTGGGGCTGGTCTGCAGATAGAGCGACGTTCACAGACTGTTGTCTGCAGAACTACAAAGTTGTGCAAATTTGTCATGAAGTCGGATGAGGTCTGTCTGTGACATGTTTTGAACTGCTCATCGGATTCACTTTGTCATGATGCACAATGCTGACTTGCCACACTTTTGAGAAATACTGAGGAATTTAATGGCTTCCTGATTTTTTTAACACTTTTTCGTCACGGTGATGGTTCACATAAAACTGTTCATGCACATAATGTAGATATACCACTTCTCACGCACCCTTCACTTTAACAAAGAAAAAGTTGTCAAGTCAGTTCGACGTTTGTATCTGGTACAACACCAAAGATTTGGGGGAGAGACTTTTTCTCCACAGTTACGGGAAACGTGCATGTTTGAAACTGCAGCAGCTGAATGGACTTGCTGCACGTTTCGTGTTTTTCTTTAGTGTCCTGTGCATGTTCTTCTATCACATTGTCATGAACCAAACACTTGTATTCCACACTTTGATCAGATTCTGTCAGCTTGTCTGACTTTTAATTTTTCATCTTTGATCCTTTTGTACTTGTGGGTAATGTCTTGCTATTGCCAGTGAACAGAGATCTTTTTATTTCCTACCACTCTGTATTGATACGTACCACAACAGGCAGAACTGTATTGATACGTACCACAACAGGCAGAACTGTATTGATACGTACCACAACAGGCAGAACTGTATTGATACGTACCACAACAGGCAGAACTATGTACAGAAAAGACTATACTGCTTGCTGTCTTTACGTCTGGAGGCAAGCAGCTTTTTTTCTTTTTGATCTATCAAATTTTCAGTGATTGAATGGCAGGTACAGAAGAAATTATCCTGTGACTTTGATGAAGTATATATTGAAGTGTTTATTACGGAATACAGAACATTGATCAAGCGTTTATGATGTAATAATGGAACAAGAGTTATTGGGATTTTTGATACAATATTTTGGGGGTATGATAGTTGAAGATTGGGATATTATGTCCATGGCAGTCTTTTCCTTCTTACAGGCTTACAGCAGACGAGTGTCAGTGGAGTGATAGAACCTTTCCCCGTTTTCATTGGTGAACCCTTGTGATGTGTGTGCAGTTCTGGAGCCAAATAGTTGATGTGTACAGACTTTTTAATTTATTTGGGCATGATGCCTCCATTGTGTGGGACTTGATACTCTCTCCAAGGATTGTTGTTATGTGCAATAAATGTTTTTTATGCTATATATTTATACATGGTTTGGTTTGCTTTCTGTGACTGACTGACCGACAGTGCCAAGAAATTGTAATCAGCTTATGTATATTGTTTAAAAGCCCAGTCAACTGCACAGAGCCATATCAGGACTATAACCATTTCAAAACGTACACAACATTTGGTTGAAAAATAAAAAAGCTGAAAAAGAAAATTAAGTACACTATCAATGCATGCATGGCGTATCTAAAGATATGCCCCTGGCGTTGACCACTCAATTTATCACCAGACGATTTAAATAAACAGACCTGAATACAAATGTGAACATAACTAATGGACACTAAAGCATACATAAAAAATGGCCTACATTACTTAAAATTGCTCCAGCACAGCACATTCCCTCCCAGCAAAGATGCACTTGATACATTAAAAGGAAATATGTAAGACTTCATAGAACACACACAGGTGAATGGACCAGCAAGGCAGAAAATGATAGGAAGAAATGACAGAAAGCAAAGGAGGAAGGAAGAAACAGTGACAGAAAAGAGGATTTTTTTTTGTGCACAGAATTACAGAAAGGTGGGGATAACATTTATACTGAAAGTCCCTGGCATTCCCATAGGGGACTGTAATCAGCTATGGAAGAAGAAAAGATGCTTGTAAAATGTGTAACGTGCGTTCAGTGCACGTCTAACAGAGCTAAAACTGTGCAATAGGCTAAAAATAAAATCTGAAGAAAGGTGTAGAACATCACAATTGATACTGTGGGAAGTGAAAACATGAGCGGGGACACACCAATCCATACTGTCAGAACTCGGAAGACGCTACAATGGAAAGTCATGAACACGTTTATTATACAATGAACAGACAGGCAGACACTAGGTTTTCAGCAAAACAGTCTTGTATATCCCTCTAAATCCCGCACCCTGTCCACCAGCAGCCTGCATTGCCAACCATGCTAGCAAAGCATAAACGTTGATCTTTGATTCCCTCACCCTATCCACCACCTTCCTGGATAGGGTGAGGGAGTCAGAGGTTAAGCTTTTGCAGTTGGTAGACAGGGTGCGGGAGTTGAATAATGGTTGGTTCTCCATGATTTGAAGTGACACTGGGTCTTCTTTGAGTGTGATTTTGTGGTGGCCAGAATTCTGACATTTTTGTAGGCGATTTGTCATTAAAAGTATCTCCAACTGCGAATTAAGTCAGGCCCACCCCTGCCCCCTGTGGTATCCAGGCAAGGACCAACTAACACAGAGGAGCACTTCCACTAATGAATCAAAGCAACACTTAGAGAACACCATTTTCCACATAGCTCATACCATCAACACAAAAATGGAAGGTAACAGAAGCTGAAATACATGTTATGAAAGTCAAAATCCAACAGTTACAAGGACTGGATTTTCAATCTCTTTCACCCAAAACTTCACCACCATCTTGTGAAGGAGAGAAGAAAATACAACCCCTGCCTGTCCATTATGTTGAAGGTTGGTTGTGTTGAATTCCTGAAATGCCTTCATTAACCTCTCCCACGTTTACCACAAGCGCTACAGTATCTCTCACATCACAGATCACTACAAGATGACTCAAACACAAATCAGAAATGGACAGGACGCACAGTGTTTACCATGTGGTCTGTGATGGGTGTAACAGTGGGTGCAGGGGAGAAACTGCTAGGATGATGGGCACTGGAATTGTGAGAACACTAGGACACCACAAGGGCTTCACTTAATTCTGCAGTGGGGAACATTGTAAAGAAAAAAACAGGATGTCAAGTCTCGAGGAAAAAATCAGAATTCTGGCCCCAAAAAACACAAAGAAAAATCAGAGGCATTAAAACTTATGGAAAACCTATCATCACTCAATAAAAGAGACATCAGAGTTGAACCTCCTGCTATCTACACACGTTTTTTACACTTCTGTTGACCACCAATCCAGCACAGCCATCAGAAACAGAACCGACACACAGCAAGCCATTTGGTCTGGGGAAGGTGTCAAGACTAAATATTCACCAAGAAGAAACCAAGTTGACTCCGGTCAATATCCTCTGCACAGTCAGCCAAAAAATGTTCAAAAATGCAATGGACAAGGTCTTTATTACAAAATGCAACCTCATCACTCTATAAACGGCGCTTATGTACACATTCAGTCAATAAAAGTTTTTATTACACCACTCAGTTATGAAAAAAAAAAGCAAAATAATAAAAAGCAAGGCTGTACCATCTGGTCTACAGAACATTTCAAACTACAAAGAGGATTTCAAAAGATAATACATAAAACATAAATTCAAAAAGCTGTGTTGGCAAATAACCCTGCCTACCAGACAGCAAGTGAATGGATCTGTAAGCAGAAAAAGGAAATGAACAGATAACAAGAAGAAAAGTGTTCCTGGCTACATACAATCTTAACAACGGGCTATAACGTAGAAAAGAAAAATCAACCCTTTGACTCCCACCCTATCCACCAACTGCAAAAACTTAGCCCTTTGACTCCCATCACCCTATCCACCAACTGCAAAAACTTAGCCCTTTGACTCCCACACCCTATCCACCAACTGCAAAAACTTAGCCCTTTGACTCCCACACCCTATCCACCAACTGCAAAAACTAGCCCTTTGACTCCCAACCCTATCCACCAACTGCAAAAACTTAGCCCTTTGACTCCCACACCCTATCCACCAACTGCAAAAACTTAGCCCTTTGACTCCCATACCCTATCCACCAACTGCAAAAACTTAGCCCTTTGACTCCCACACCCTATCCACCAACTTGCAAAAACTTAGCCCTTTGACTCCCAACCCTATCCACCAAAATGCAAAAAACTTAGCCCTTTGACTGACCACACCCTATCCACCAACTGCAAAAACTTTAGCCTTTGACTCCCACACCTATCCACCAACTGCAAAAACTTAGCCCTGTGACTCCCAACCCTATCACCAACTGCAAAAACTTAGCCCTTTGACTCCCACACCCTATCACAACTGCAAAAAACTTAGCCCTTTGACTCCCACACCCTATCCACCAACTGCAAAAACTTAGCCCTTTGACTCCCACACCCTATCCACCAACTGCAAAAACTTAGCCCTTTGACTCCCACACCCTATCCACCAACTGCAAAAACTTAGCCCTTTGACTCCCACACCCTATCCACCAACTGCAAAAACTTAGCCCTTTGACTCCCACACCCTATCCACCAACTGCAAAAACTTAACCCTTTGACTCCCACACCCTATCCACTAACTGCAAAAACTTACTAACCCTTTGACTCTCTCACCCTATCCACCAGCTTCCTGTGACAACACAATGGAAAGGACATTTTACTAAAAACTTTGGAGGGAAAAAAAGAACATGATAACGCAATGGAAAAGACAATTATTTTACCGCAAACTTTAAATTTGTCTTATGTATTAAGTCCTAGCATCCGATCTGCTCCATACAGCAAACAAAAAAACCATGTCACAATACAACACATTTGCAAACAAAAAATTTGGTTAGATACGAAACAATATTCAAAAAGATCCATAAACAGTAAGAAATTTGTGCAACAGAATGTAGTGGCAGGTAACGTTGTTGTACAACATTGTTACTGTCTAAAGCCCAGCTGACTGCGTAGAGCCATATCAGGGCTAGAACTGTTTCAAAACATATAAAACTTCAACAGGAAAAAAAAAGAAAAAATTAAATATGTATATCAATGCATTCGCGCACATGATCTAAGGACATGCCCCTGGCACTGACCACTCTGTCCAATTTATTGCACAGGGGACTTAAAAAACACACCTGAATACAGATTTGAGAATACCTAAGGACACCAAAACATATAAAAACAGGCCTAAATTACCAAAAATTGCTTCCACATATCTCACCTCCCTAGAGCCAAAAATGCACTTAATACATGTACCCAATTATCAATTCTAAGAAAAAAGTACGCAAGACTTCATGGAACACGTACAGGTGAATGGAATATTAAGGCAGAAAATGATAGGTAGAAATGACAGAAAGTAAAGGAACGAGGCAGAAACAAAAAGAGTGACAGAAAAGAGGAAATTTCTAGCACAGAATTTCAAGAAAGTGGGGATACTATTTATACTGAAAGGGCCCCTGGCATCCCCACAGAGAGAAAGGGGGAGGGGCAGACAACATAATTGACAAGATATGAAACAATACTGTAATGATCACGATAGAACTAATATAATATTTATATTTAAGTCCAGCCAACTGCACATAGCCATATCAGGACTCTAACCATCTCAAAAACACACACAACACCATGTCAACTCTGAAAAAATATAAGTGGAAAAGAAAGTTAAGTACACATGCATTTCATGCATTTAATTCATGGATAACCCCTGACGGGGACCATTGCATCCATTTATCACCAAAAGATTTAAAAGGAAAAAACTGAGTACATAAATTAAGTACACTTATATTATAGCTGCACTAATATATATAGTCTGTTAAATTTATACTTTCACTCGAATGATTATGCTCCAGGTGACCCTGGAAACAAAACAACAGACACAATGAACAAAAATGCTTGCCTCTAATTCTAATAATTGTTACAAAAAAACCTAAGCTTTCAGCAGGAAGCTGGTGGATAGGCTGAGGGAGACAAAAGGTTAAGTTTTTGCATTTGATAGATAGGGTGAGGGAGATAAAAGGTTAACTTTTTGCAGTTGGTGGATAGGGTGAGGGAGTCACAGGGGCTACGCCCCTTGTAAATATGAAAAAAAGAAATGCTGTTACTTCTTTTGGATCTGGTCAAGTCACAAGCTACAAACATCACACACAGAAGGACCCACACACATACACCGATTATTCCTTTCCATCTCAGATATTCACCCTGATCTTATTGTTTAAAACCAAGATGACGGCACAGAGGCTAAAACCATTTCAAAACACACAGCATTTGGATGGGGAAAATAAGCTGAAAAAGAAAATTAAGGACGCATTGTGCATGTTTGTACAGTGAGGACCACACAAGCCAAATATTCACACTTGTACAGTGAGGACCACACAAGCCAAATATATTCAGAACTTGTACAGCGAGGACCACACAAGCCAAATATTCAGACTTGTACAGTGAGGACCACACAAGCCAAATATTCAGACTTGTACAGTGAGGACCACACAAGCCAAATATTCAGACTTGTACAGTGAGGACCACACAAGCCAAATATTCAGACTTGTACAGCGAGGACCACACAAGCCAAATATTCAGACTTGTACAGCGAGGACCACACAAGCCAAATATTCACACTTGTACAGTGAGGACCACACAAGCCAAATATTCACACTTGTACAGTGAGGACCACACAAGCCAAATATTCAGACTTGTACAGTGAGGCCCACACAAGCCAAATATTCAGACTTGTACAGCGAGGACCACACAAGCCAAATATTCAGACTTGTACAGTGAGGACCACACAAGCCAAATATTCACACTTGTACAGTGAGGACCACACAAGCCAAATATTCAGACTTGTACAGTGAGGACCACACAAGCCAAATATTCAGACTTGTACAGTGAGGACCACACAAGCCAAATATTCAGACTTGTACAGTGAGGACCACACAAGCCAAATATTCAGACTTGTACAGTGAGGACCATACAAGCCAAATATTCAGACTTGTACAGCGAGGCCCACACAAGCCAAATATACAGCCAAATATACAGACTTGTACAGTGAGGACCACACAAGCCAAATACACAGACTTGTAAAGCGAGGACCAAACTAGCCAAATATACAGACTTGTACAACATGACAATGACAATGACGCTTTATTTTCCAACGGTAAAAGTTATTGGCTGGAAGCCATTTTTCAAACCTGCTGTTGCTATTCTGGGCTGAACAAGCCAAAAATACAGATTTTGGGGAGGGGGTGTGGTGGTGTTTTTTTCTCTCAGGATTTCTGGGTCTTTGAAAGTTGCTTTCTGGCAGAAAAAAATTCTGGTGAAAAAATTTTCTAGCAGGTCTTTGGAAATTACTTTCTGGTAGAAAAAAAATTCTGGCAAAAAAAAATTCTGGAGAAGGTGAAAATACTACTGGTCAGTTTTCAAAAGTTCCTGGTACCTGAGAATAAGTACAGTGTGTGTATATCTGTACACATTTACGTTCACATTGGTCACTGTAATCCAAGGAACATCTTGAGGTAGGCAGAATGATTTAATTCCTTTGATCAGATCTGCAAAATATGCGCACGTTTTGCAAGTGTGAATGGCGTACTGTGTGCACTGTTAACTGAGAATGATTGACACTGTAATTATACAAGATTTGAAAATAACATTTTTTAGCTGTTTCCAAACCCTTTATCTGGACCCTAAAATGCTTCATATTGCACCGATCTTCATGCAGATTTAACCTTTTGCACCCTGCACCCTCACCACCAGCATCCTGCATAGTCAACCACGCCAGCAAAGCAAAAACTTAACCCCTTGACTCCCTCACCCGCCCTCATCATATTCAGTTAAAAATCACTTGTCTTCATTATCATCAAACATCATATGGGTGAGCCAGTTAAAATCACCTCTTCATTTTGAGGGAGTCAAAGGGTTTAAGTTTTCGCAGTTGGGGATAGGATGTAGCAATCAAAACACATTTCTGGGGAGAAGCATGCCCCTGTAACCCTATAGATTTCTTTTTTTCTTTTCTACCACTTTCCATCCCTAAGGCTTGTACAATGACAGCCAAACAAACAGAACAATTGCCTACATGTATTCAGAAAAAAAAGAAACCCTGCTCAAAAGGGATTGGAGTGGGAGGAGGCCAAACTGGTCAAGACTTAACGGACAGCAATACCATCAATTTTAAACTAACCAGTATGAAAGATTACTGTTTCACAGGTTACTTTAACAAATGAGTGCAATATTTCTCGGCTTTTTTTTTTTCAAATTCTCAAAACTAAAATAATGTCTGCTGTTTCTTTCACCTACCTACATTATTATCAATATTCAAATATACATTCAATATTATTAAATGATATTCATACATATATTATTATCAAAATTCATATAGATATATAAACATATTATCATTATTAATATTCATATGCTCATTTCTTTTGTCACAATGGATTTACCATAAGAAACTCAGGCTGCTCTCCCCGTTGAGAACATGTCATAGTGGTGCAGTGCCACCAATTCAAATAAAAAAATTTGGGGGACCAAGACTTCATAAAGGCTAACTGGCCTTCATGGTCAGGAACCTGGGAAATAAATTGGCCTATCTCTTGAATATTTCATGCCAGGGCAGCTAGGCAATTGCCCTGCTTCACAAGTTTCAACTGGGACTTTTTAGTGTGTGCAGGCCAGAAGGCACAGAGGTCCAACCTGTTTTTCATCCCCTTCATGTCTGCCCGACTTTTATCATTATCAAACATCATACTCAGTAAAAAATCACCAGTCTTCTTTATTACCAACATCATATTCAGTTCAACATCACCTGTCTCTACAGCCTTCAGGCTTTCACTAAAGCAAACAAACTTTAACCACCTTGGCAAATTTAACCACCTTGGCACAATAAATAATTAAACATGCACTGTAAGACAATGGTGTAAAACTGTCAACAGGTACTAATTGTTTACAATTTTTGCTGCTCTCATGTAAACATTTCATAGAAAAGTATATTGGGCCTGCTTAAAAAGGAGAAATCCTGAACTGCACAATAAAAGTAAAATAAACGCCTGTTTGCAGGAGAAAGTGAAATTACATAATGTTAGAATAAAAAACACATCCTTGCACATGCAATGAGAAGTACAATGTAAACAAACCAAACTGAATGACAACCTGCATTCCATCAGTGACTGATGTGCTAAAAAATACCCTTCATCATGTGCTCAAACCTCTCTTGTTTATTTTGAATCAAAAACAAAACCATAGCCAGAGTTACTGTCAACAAGAGTCCCAACTTGTCAACCCCACGGTCATTACAATCTCATTCATTTTTGTGCAAAAACTTGCAGAAATCAATCAAAGAACAGCAAAATGGCGACCATGTGAAAGGAAGAAGGCAGAGGCAACGCAAAAGAAGCCTCCTGATTGGTCAATTTGTATCTGCTTTACAGATCGAACAGTATTCAGCGGGAGATATGAATGAAGCCACAATTGTTGCTCATCGTGTTTGGACGGTAAAGCCATGATCATGGCTCATCGTGCTAAGCGGGTTAAAGCAACAACCACCAACTTCAGGGAAACCCTGTGACCAAGCTGATGGTTGCTGGTATTGAAGTTCATATGCAGAATGAAAGTAGGCTGAACAACAATCATCAGCAATGTTGGTATGTTGGTTTAAATTTGACAGTTGCTCTGCCCATCTTAATGCTCTAATCAATACGGGGGTGTCCTGTTTCACGACTTGCCAGAACTGACATTTTGGTGCAGGTCCAAGGAGTCTGTCTGCCAGACAATGCTGGCAAATTTGGGAATTATGGATTTGTCTGTATGTAATGAACCCCTTTTGTTATTTTTGTTTCAAGCCCAGCCGACTGCATAGAGCCATATCAGGGCTCTAACCATCTCAAAACATACACAATACTTCAACAAAAAAGGAAAAGAAAATTAAGTACACATATCAATGCATTCACGCACATAATCTAAGGAGATGCCCCTGGCACTGACAACTCCAACTTATCACACACGGGATTTAAAAAACATACCTTAATAATACAAATTTAACTCTTTGACTCCTGCACCCTATCTACTAACTGCAAAAACTTAACCCTTTGACTCCCTCACCCTATCCACCAGCTTCCTGCTGGAAGCTGGTGGATAGGGTGAGGGAGTCAAAGGGTTAAGTTTTTGCTTTGCCAGCATGGTTGGAAATGGAGGATACTGGTGGATGGGGTGCGGGAGTTAAAGGGTTAAGTTTTTGCTTTGCCAGCATGGTTGGAAATGGAGGATACTGGTGGATGGGGTGCGGGAGTTAAAGGGTTAAACATAACTAAGGACCCTAAAACATACATAAAAAACAGGCATAAATTATCTAAAATTGCTTCTGCTTATCTCATTTTCCTAGAGCCAGAAATACACTCAGCACATGTACCCAGTTATCAATCCTCAGAGAAAGTACATACAACTTCGTGGAACACATACAGGTGAATGGACCAGCAAGGCAGAAAATGACAGGAAGAAATGACAGAAAGCAAAGGAGGAAAACAGAAACAAAGAGAGTGACAGAAAAAAGGAAATTTCTAGCACAGAATTTCTGGAAGGTGGGGGGATACAACTTATACTGAAAGAGCCCCCGGCATCCCTAAGGGGGATAACCCTTCTTGAACAAACTTTAAACAGGGAACTTTTTGAAACTTGCACATCATTAATTTGCTTGAGGCCACAGATTACAAAATGGAAAATATTCCACGAAAAACATGGGTCGACCTAGATCAACTATTTATAAAGAGAAGTCAGGTGAGAACCAGTTTTGATAAAAACAAGATTAAAAAACAAAGAAACAGGGGGGAGGGAGGAGTCTTTATGTTCTGTGCAAGCTGCATCAGTGTACATTGAAATGCATGGGAGCAGCAGTAGACAGGATCTTCAATTTCTACAATAATAAGATACATAAACATAATTCAAAATGGATAATAAAGAGAGGGGTGTCACATTGACAGCTATAGATGTTACTCACAGAGAACAGAACATTCAAGTGTCCATACGTAACCACAAAACACAGGTATGTACAAATGGATACACCTTATCTACAGTTAAGCACAAAGCACAGGCACACTGTTATTGTTATTTTTGTTTAAAGCCCAGCCGACTGCACAGAGCCATATCAGGTCTATAACCATTTCAAAACAAACACAATACTTCAACAGGAAAAAAAAGGAAAAGATAATTAAGTACACATATCAATGCATTCATGCACATAATCCAAGGAGATGCCCCAGGCGTTGACCACTCCGTCCAGTTTATCATACAGTGGATTTAAAAAACATACCTGTATACAAATTGAAACATAACTTAAGACACTAAATATATATCAAAATGGGCTTAATCACCTTAAATTGCTTCCACATATCTCATTTCTGTAAAGCCAAAAATGCACTGAATACATGTACCTAATTATCAATCCTAAGAGACACAAAATATTAATGGATATTACATATCCATGGTAACCACAAAAACAGGCACATACAAATGGGCACTTCATATGTAAAGTAACCACAAAACACAGGCACATACAAATGGATACTTCCTAAGTCACAAAACACAGGCACATACAAATGGATACTTCCTAAGTCACACAAAACACAGGCACACACAAATGGAATTCCAGATGTACAAAATGTAACAATTTGCTGCCCCTTCATTCTGCTGACTGTTGTGAATGTCCTGCCATGTGTATTACTTGTAACTGAAATATAAACAGGCCTATGGCTTTCAACATACCTTGTCTATTCTTACTGTCACTTTTTCAACTTTTAACCAAAGTAATGCCATGCCTAGTACATACATGGAGAATGTGGTTTCCAGTAATTTTGTCTCTTCCAAGCGCCACTACTATTTTCAGATTTTAAACTGACTGTTTATAAAGAATTTCGGAAAGTACATTTCCACCATTTCTGTATATTTACATGGTTATTCAAAATCTCTTAAAAACAACAAACCAACTTACTGTATCACTTTGTACAAAAAATATTTCAAACAAACCCCATTAACAGCAGCTTGCATTCATTTCATGATGTAATTTAAAATCATATTTAAAACTGATCTATCATCTGTTATGAACACATTAATCAGATCTTTGATTTTGGATTCGACTTAACCATACATGGACAACAAATCGTACATATATAATCCCACAGGAATCACATTTGTAAAAGAAAAAAAAAATCACCCAGCAAGAACATATCAATCATTTCTTCACAGTCAACTGCTTGTTCAGGACACTAGAAACCACATAATTATGTAATACAAATACAAATAAATCACATCTCTTTGCAACAAAATGCAAAGAGAAAAAATATTGTACAAAACACACATGGAGAAAATGAACAACACATCAAGCTCATCCAGATGAACATCACACATTGCCGTAAATTGAATCTGCACTTTCTGCGACAGCACTATCTTCCTCGCTATCTGAAGTGCTGTCCTTCATTTTCCCTTGGGCGTGATGCAACAAGCACTGCACCATGAACTCGTACTGATCCTGCACAAAGAAAGCAATATTATCACCAAAAAATAGTATAACCACATGCTGACAGTGTAGGGCCATATCAGGGCTATGACAGTCTCAAAATGTGAGCCATACCTCACAGGAAAAAAGAACACCTGCAAAAGAAAATTAAGTACACATATCAATGCTTTCATGCACATAATCTAAGGATATGCCCTGGGATTGACCACTCTGTCTAATTTATCACACAAGGGATTTAAAAAACATACCTGAATACAAATATAAACATAACTAAGGACACGTGAAACATATAAAAAAAAATTAAAAAAAACGGGCCTGAATTACCTAAAAGTCCTTCTGCAATCTCATTTCCCTAAAGCCAAAAATGTACTAAATACATGTACCCACTTATTAATCCTCAGAGAAAGTTTGTAAGTCTATACAGAACACATACAGGTCAATTGACCAGCAAGGCAGAAAATGATAGGACGAGATGACAGAAAGCAAGGCAGAAACAAAGAGAGCGACAGAAAAGACAAAATTTCTATCACAGAATTTCCAGAACAAAGGGATACTATTTATACTAAAAGAGCCCCCAGCATCCCCCACAGGGGAGATAATAATAATAATAATTACAATATTTATATAGCGCAAAAATCTCGACAAAATCAAATCTAAGCGCTGAAACAGACACACACGCACGCACGCACCGTACGCACGCACACACACGCACACACACACACACACACACACACACACCACACACACGCATGGCTATAAATGGGGAGAAAGAATAAAAGCAATAAAAGCAAGAATAAAAGCAATGGAAAATTATAGAGAGCATAGCATATACAATTATATATTATAACAAAGTGATTTCCCTCCGAGCGGAGACAGGCTGCAGAGGGGGGTTGAGTGAGGTTAGGATTTTATGCAGAGGAGAAAAGGTGAGTTTTGAGAGCGGACTTGAAGGAGACAAAAGTAGGTTGCTGACGGACTGAGAGAGGAAGTTTGTTCCAGGAGAGTGGACCAGAAACAGAGAAGGCTCGTGGACCATAGGTATTGAGCTTAGTGCGTGGAAAGCGAAAAGTCAGAGGATTGGAGGCAGAGCGGAGGGTACGTGAGGGAACATAGATCTCAAGTAGGCTTGACAGGTAATCGGGGGCTGCTTTATTGAGGCTTTTGTAGCACATGGTGTCTAGTTTGTACTGTATGCGCTTTGATACAGGGAGCCAGTGAAGTTATGCCAGGAGAGGAGATATGTGGTCAGCTTTTTTCTTTTTGAGTACAAGGCGTACAGCATTGTTTTGAATGCGCTGTAGGATGTGAATGGTGGAAGCAGGAAGACCAGACAGGAGTGAATTGCAATAGTCAATGCGAGACATTATGAAGGAGAGAACGAGTTTTGCAGTTGTTTCGACAGAGAGATACTTCCTGATCAGGCTTATACGATGGAGATGATAGTAGCAAAATCTGGCAGTTTGAGAAACAAAGTTGTTCATGGAGAGGGTAGAGTCAATGCAGACACCAAGGTTTTTAGCTGAATCAGAAATTGGGACTGATGTGTTACATAATGGGAGAGAAAGAGGAGGCAGCTGAGAAAGTTTCTGACAGGTGCCAATGAGGATAGCTTCTGTCTTGTCGTCATTAAGCTGAAGTTTGTTGAACGTCATCCAGTTCTTGATGTCCGAGTAACACTCAGTGGTGCGAGTCAACAGGCGCTGTATATTATCAGGTGAGTCACTGTCTTGAAGTTGGGTGTCATCAGCATAGAAGTGGTGTTTTATAGAGTGGGAGTTGATGATGGTGGACAGGGGGGAGATATAAAGAGTGAAAAGAACAGGGCCAAGGACAGATCCTTGTGGAACACCACAGGTCAGGTATGCAGATTGAGAGTAAGTGCCATTGATGAGAACAGTTTGTTTTCTGTTTGATAGGTATGAAGTGAACCAGGAAAGAGCAATGTCAGAGATGCCAAAAGTATGATGAAGTCTAGAAAGGAGAATCATGGTCAATGGTATCAAAGGCTGCAGACAGATCAAGGAGTGTGAGGAGAGAGACTTGCAGTATCAGTTGCAAGGAGGAGATTGTTGAGAATGTGTAGTAGGGCAGTTCAGTGCATGGCACTGGCGGTAGGCTGACTGGAAAGGATTGAGAGATTGTTGGCAGACATATAATAATTAATATTACAATATTTATATAGCGCAAAACTCGATAAAATCAAATCTAAGCGCTGACTACACTTACGCACGCGCGCAACACACGCACACACACATTACCATGGCTATAAATGGGAAAAGAATAAAAGCAATGGAAAATTATAGAGAGCATTTATATACAAAATATATTACAATGTGATCCCTCCGAGTGGAGACAGGCTACAGAGGGGGGATGAGTGAAGTCAGGATTTTATGCAGAGGAAAAAGGTGAGAGTTGAGCTGGTTGAGATGATTTTATGTAATAATAATCTGGTTCTTCACACAGGAAGATACCAACACCTCCTGTTTTACTGTATTGATAACCTGATCCTGTATACAGGAAAACATCAACAACTGTTATAACCTGGTGCTGCACAAAGACAAACAGCAACACCATCTGTTTTTGTGTAATCATAACTAGTAAAAGTATTACACCATGAAAGCTGTTTCCTGACCTTGCCATTTAACTCTCTTGCTACGAGCATCGGGATTTCCCAATCATGTCTCAACAACACTTGTGTACAAGCATCGGAGAAATCAGACTTGGGTTTTGAAAATTCGTGGGGCTTTCAGTATTACCGTTAACCAAAACTAATGGCCAGAAATAGATTCTTTGGTTATTCTTAGCCTGGTTTCAGGCCATTAGGTCACTGTACTTTGCAGTTGGTGTGTAGACAGTGCAAAGTTCATGACCCACTATCTCTACAGCAAAGCAGACGATAGAAAAGCAAATGGCTGAACAATACTCACAATCTCAGCACTCTTCAAGACGATCTCTTCCTTCAGTGCACTTGGAATGTGTGCAAGTTGGATTTTATGAAATTTTGTTCAAAATGTGACTGTAGGAACTGATATATTGACCTGACCATGTATTTTGTAAGACATTTTTCACCTGAAAATTTCTCTACTTTTACTTGTACCATTACTCAGCAACCACGAGGGTTAGACAGTTGAAATTTCAGCATGTTATGCACCAATCTTTTAATATATGACCTGCCCAATTTCACAACCTGTCCAATTTCACAACTTTCTGTTTTCATTTGTTTGTATGAGAATTTTTCTCATGATCTATACAAATGGTGCGTATCAGGGGAACGGCAAGGAGCATAATTGTACGTAGCAGGCGAGTTAAATAATCTTTTCTGCAAAGGCGTGTGTATGATTAACAGAACCAGTTGGCAGACTGAACCTCTGGAGGTAAGACACTTCTACAGGTGTGTTATCACTGATATCAGCATCACGCAAAACATAACACATTCATCATCATTATCATCATGTGTCCTGCAGCATGGCGTTGGCGATCATGGCCCTCCATATGCAGCTATCCCTTGTCGCTGAAAGTACACCTCCCACCCCCTCTATCCTCAGCCACCTTGCAAGTTCGTCCAATATTTTCTCCCTGGGTCTACCTGGTATTCTCTTTCGCTCCAGCTTTCCTGTTGTGACCAGGTGCTCTAATTCCCCTCTCCTCATAAAATGGCTTGTAAATGTTGCTTGTCTTTTCCTAATCTTCTGTAGCAATGATCTTTGTGTCTGCCTCCATCAAGACTGTCTCGTTTGTTTTCTTTGCTGCCCATGGAACTCTCAACATTCTTCTCAGAAACCACATTTCGGCTGCCTCAAGCTTGTTCTGGCTTTGCGCGTTGACTGTCCACACCTCACAAACCATATAACGGCATAACATTACAAATACCAAATATACGATGAAAGTTAAAAACAGAAATACATTTGCCATGATTTAAGAACTTTCATCACATAAACATTTTGTGGACCAGTGTACATGGAATCACTGAAGTACTGTAACACCTTGAACAAACATAGATGGAATTATCAGAACACAGTATCACCTTGAACAAGCTGAGACCAAAGGACATAGATGAATTAGCAAAGTAGCAAGTGCATAAAACAAAGAAGCCAGGCAGGATGACAGTGTCACAGATAACAAGATAAACATGAACAGTAATGTACAGATGTCAAGTGGAAACAGGTAACAAAGAAATGTCAAGTTCACATACTTATGAAAACAGTAATGTAAAGATGTCAACTTCACACACCAGAGGAAACAGGTAACACAGAGGTGTCGAGTTCATGCACTTACAGAAACAGGTAATACAAAGATGTCAAGTTCACACACTCACAAAAACAGGTAATGTAAATATGTCAAGTTTACACACTTACAAAAACAGGTAATGTAAAGTTCACACACTTACAAAAACAGGTAATGTAAAGGTGTCAACTTCACACACCAGAGGAAACAGGTAACACAGAGGTGTCAAGTTCACACACTTACAAAAGCAGATAATGTAAAGATGTCAAATTCACACACTTACAAAAACAGATAACACAGAGGTGTCAAGTTCACACACTTACAAAAGCAGATAATGTAAAGAGGTCAAATTCACACACTTACAAAAATGGGTAATGTAAAAGATGTCAAGTTCACACACTTACAAAAACAGGTAATGCAAAGATGTCAAGTTCACACACTTACAAAAACAGGTAATGTAAAGGTGTCAAGTTCACACACACTGTGTAAAATGCAAGGACACAAAACAGCCAGGTAATCATGACACATACAGGTGTGAAAACCCAGACACACAAAGTTACCAGTGTCCTGAAGGCCTGTGGACGAGCAGTGTGAATGAGCCTGGCCAGGAGAAAAGGTGACGCACGCTCCTCCATCTGCATAGACTCCACTGCCATCATCAGCCCACTCAGAACACAGCTCAAGCCCGCACCATCACTGAAACACACATGACACCCTGGCGTGAGAAAAGTCAAGGTCATTCCATGCCCTGAGGCCACTGGGGAATCAGGTGATAGGATCACACACATGCACACATACATACACATATGCACACTTACACACACACACAACACACATACTTACACTCACACACACATACATACACTCAAAACACAACACGCACACACACACACCTACACTCATACACAAGCGTACACATGCACATGCATGTGCGCACGCGTGCGCACACACACTTATACACATACACACACTACACACACAACACTTACACACACATACACAAGTGTACATATGCACATGCATGTGCGTGTGCGCACGCACACACACACTATACACACATACACACTCACAAACACACGCACGCATACACACCCAAACACACCACGCAATACACACCCAAACACTCTTACACACGCACATACACACACACACACACTTATCCACACCCCAACACACTTACACACACACATACACACTTATACACACACACACACACCCAAACACACATACACACCCAAACACTTACACACACATACACACACACAACACACACACACACATACATGTACACACACACACACATACACACACACACACACACACACAAACACACACACACACACACACAAACACACACACACACACAACACAACACACACACACACACACACACACACACACACACACACCACACACACACACACACACACAGAGACTTACAAGCACTGTATGACAACAGGCGGCTGTCCACCAGATTTGATATAAGGCAGCAAGATGTTCACTAACGACACAAATGTCTTCGTCCCCTTCAATGACAGCGCCTTGCGGGACTCCACACAGTACATGTTGACCTGACGACCCCCACTGTTCGACGACTGCATTCTCTGTAATGAAGAGCATGAAACCTTTTGATTTTTGTTTGTTTGTTTGTTGCTTTTTTCAGACCCCAAATTTTCATCAAGCTTACAGCAACCCAACACTGAAAATTTCCATTAAATCAAAATATTCTGCAACAGACAGCATGAAACCCTTTCATTTTTTGTTTGTCTGTTTTCAGACCCCAAATTTTCATCAATCTAGCAGCAACCCGACACTAAAAGGATTCATTAAAAACAAACTGTCAGATGCCGATATGCCCGGGTAAAACTACTGATTTGAGACCGGTGGCTCATTCAAAAAGGTACAAAGCTTGTGCACTATCATTAAGCATCTTCTCCATCACACCATCGCATCTGTGACATCAGTGCATATGGAATTCATTCCGAGCGCAGTTGTCATCTAAGAAACTGACACTGGCACAGAAACTGCTATACAGCTCTGGATGTGTACAGAAACACAATCGAAATGCTGATGAGAAAAGAAGAGAGAAACAGATAATAATTACAGTAAATCGAAAAAAAGAAAAAGAAAAAAATGAGGGTTAATGCGTTACATTAAATAACATCACATTACATATCTCAAAACCCTACAGGTTGTAAGGACACCACTTATGACTTTGTGAAGAGTTTCCTCCATCACTTCCTGACTCTCTGCCACTCTCTAGGGAATGCTGAAATTCAGACCTGTCCACTTTTGGATGTTGTCATCCCATCTTTTACCTTCCTCTTCTTCTTCTTCCCCTGGGACAGGGCCTTGCTGAATGTTTTTGTAAGGCCTGAGGACCTTTTGATGTCTACCACTTCATTTTGCGTCTTTTTTTTAACTACAGTCAGAAGGTGGCTGAAGACAAAGAGGGTGGAAGAGGTGCTTGAGGCAACAAGGGATAGAAACAGATGGAAGGCCATGATCGCCAACGCCATGTGGCAAGGCGCTTGATGATGATGAGTCAGGTCTTCATATGGGCCAATAGCTTGTTTGATTCTACTGCAAACAGTCTCGTCGGTGACATGGTCGATGTACGAGATGTGTAGAATTTTACACAGCATATCATCTCCACTGCTTGGATCCTGTTCTGTAAAGCAGCTGTGAGAGTCTGACCACTCCGTCCAATTTATCACCAAGGGATTCAAAAAATCAAACCTGAATACATATACAAATATAACTAAGGACACTAACACATATAAATAAAATGGGTGCAAATTGCCCAAAACTGCTTCTGCACATCACGCTTTCTTATAGCCAAAAAATGCACTCATACATGTATCCAATTATCAATCCTAAGAGAACATACATAAAACTTTATAGAACACATACAGCTGAAAGGACCAGCAAGGCAGAAAATGATAGGAAGAAATGACAGAAAACAAGGGAACAAACAGAAACAAAGAGAGTGACAGAAAAGAGGAAATCTCTAACACAAAATTTCCAGAAGGTGGGGAAACTATTTATACTGAAATAGCCCCCAGCAACCCCATGGGGAAATTTCCATATTTCATAAACATAATAAAAAACAAAATCATTCCAACCTAAAATCACACAAAGGACATACACACAGATATATACATGACCACACACATAGAGACAATGAAGCCTAAAAACCTCTCAGTCTTACCGGACATGTTCAATCATCTTGCTAGTGTCTGTACCCACCTGTTGCTGCAGTTGAAGGTTGTAGCGAGAGACACCAGGTGAGATGACAGCCTTGCCTTTGGTCAGAACACTCAGCTTACCGTGCTGACTCTTCTGTCCGCTACATGGGCACAGCTCCACATCCTTCACACAACATCATCACTGACAATACAAACATCTCACCAGCAGGATGGATGGTTTGGTGCCATCACCGATTACTTCCTACCTCCTCACAAGGCATCTGTCAGAAGAAGAAAACTTTCTCTACCTGATCAAAGCCTAGTGAGCTGGCAGAAAACACTTGAAAGGTATTAGGGTGTGTGGTTCAGGACAAGGTTTGGTAACAAACACAGACAGCTTTGTATCTAATTTGTTGTTCAGTGAGCAGCCAGTGTAAGCTCTATGAATGGGTGTCAGAGGTGAGATTGTTTTGCTTTAACAATCAATTTAATAGCACATAATTTAAACATGTCTTTCTAATTCGTAACTGAGCTAATCGCGAGACACCATACTGACTGCAACATACTTGAACAGGTGACTGAGGAATCGGCTCATATGTATACAGCCACTGTTATTTTCCACCTGCCATTAAGGCAGTCCCTCTCCATTTTTCCAGAATACGTATGCTGGGTGTTTTCATGTTTCTGTAAGCCAACAAATACTGCCATGGCTTACAGGATCTTTAACGTACTTATCTGATGTTCTGAATGTGTATGAAGGGGATTCAGGCACAGCACACCTATCAACCTCACACACCAGAAAACTCTCTCCTATCCCGTTATAATCTTATCCAAGCAGGGTCAACACAGACCTGAAAACTCTCTGTCCTTTAACCAAGCAGGTTCAACACAGACCTAAAAACTCTCCGTCCTTTATCCAAGCAGGTTCAAGCCCAGACTCCTGATTTGCAGACCAGTGTCCTAACCACTCGACCCCGGACATGTCTGAGGATGGTCCACGAGATCCCCTTTGATCCTGTTACATGACCATACCATCTCAGTTTACCTCTTTCATCTCTGGCCAACAGATCTTCATAATTGTTTCATAAGCTGGTGGATTTCTTCACTGGTAGTTTAGTCAGACACTTCTCACACCACTACAAGAGGCTCACAAAAGTCTGCCGCCAAATCCCCTTCAGGCGAAGAATGAGTGATAAATGCTCTTATCGAAACAGGGGAAAACACTGAAGTCAAGAGTGAGAGCCGAGAGAAAATGCCAAGCACACAAGAAGACTGAACAGAGCATTAAGAATATGGTCTTGTCACTTTGGCGTAAAGAGGACAAGCATCATTTGGGCCAGAAGTTGGCATTGGGACAGAGGTGGACTTGACAGCAGCTCCTGGTGGTGGACATCTTTTCACTGATTTCTTGACCACCCAGTCAACTATTTTGCAGTTAGTATGGTGTGCCACATCAGCTGAACTTACGAACTTGTAAGATATGGTTATGTTATGTGCTATTAAAATGATTTTCAAAGCAAAATGATCTCACCTCTGCACATCCGTTCTTAGAAACTTACACTGGCTGCCCATTCAACAACAAATCAAATACAAAGCTGTCTGTGTTTGTCACCAAATTAAGTCCGGAACCAAATTATATCTGGAACCACACATCCCAATATCTTTCAAAACTGTTGGAAATCTATGTGCCATCTCAATCTCTCCATTCTGTTGCTGATGACAGAACTTTTCTGTGTCCTAAAATTAAATCCCTTCTTTACTAAGAAAAGTTCAAATGTACCTCATACACACATCTGTTTGTTACAGAAGTGCACTATAGCATACTCAATTTAAAAATTCTTGGCGCAAGGGTTAAAGATTGTATGTGAAATTAAATGGGACAGCTCAGTTCAACAATCAGCCTAAAGTAAAAATGTACCCTTAGACTGGCTGTGAATGACTTTGCTTGACCACTATATATGTGTGTGTGTGTGTGTGTGTTGTGTTGTGTGTGTGTGTGTGTGTAGTGTGTGTGTGTGTGTGTGTGTGTGTGTGTGTGTGTGTGTGTGTGTGTGTGTGTGTGTGTGTGTGTCTTGTTGGTGTCTGTGTGTGTTGTGTCTGTATGTTGTTGTGTCTGTGTGTGTGGTCTGTTGTCTGTGTGTGTGTGTGTGTGTCTGTCTCTGTGTGTGTGTGTGTCTGTCTCTGTGTGTGTGTCTGTGTGTGTGTCTGTGTGTGTGTGTGTCTGTGTGTGTGTCTGTGTGTCTGTGTGTGTCTGTGTGTCTCTGTGTGTGTGTGTGTGAGTTTACATGCGGCCTAGTGGCACTGATACTGATTCTACAGTGAATATTTACTGTGCATACACATTTTGTCCATTCCATTTGTACAATTCAGAAGTGTCTATAGATACAAACCACCACATCACAAACATTTCTATTAAATGCAACTGTTACCCACACCGCCCCATCTTTGCATCTTTGCGTTTACGTACAAAGCACGCAACGATCTGTGATATATCTGATCTCTGCGTGGATTTATACAGAACACGATAGCCTGTGACACGTCTGATTTTATGCGAACTCCATAAGATACATTACAGTCTGTGACAAACAAATCATTCATAACATCAGTAAAACACACACCAGTGTGTGACAGACCTGATCTGCGGGAGCGTCCATGAAGCGTACAATAACTCTGACCCTCCAGTCGTGCACCATCTGCCAGAAGTCATTGACCGTGTTCTGCAAGGGGAGCTGGGTCACAATGTAACCTTGCTGTCTGCTCAGGCACTGTCACAAAATACATACAGTGATATACCGTCATAGTTACATTGTTACTGTTGTTGTTGTTTAAAGCCCAGTTGACAGTACAGAGCCATATCAGAAGTAATTGTAACATCATGAAGACAACTATAACATCACAAACATACTGTAATATCATACAACAACCTTTAACATCATATAACATCATGGAGGTAATTGTAACATCATACAAGTGATTGTAACACCAATACAGACAATTGTAATATCATAGACAATTGTAACATTATACAGACAATTGTAACATCATAGACAATCGACATCACATACAATGTAACACCAAAAATATGATGAAGACATCCTGAAATCAACAAAAGTTTCAGGCTTCAAGGTGTGAGGACTGATTGTTAATGAAGATGAGCTTTGTGTGCTTTTGACAGTGAAAGAATGTGTGTCTGGGAAAGCAGATGATAATCCATGCCACCACCACATCCGCCTTTCCTCACAGCAGTTTTACCAATATCTACCCATTATGTTTACAAAAACTTGTTTTGTGTATCAAAACTACATTCTTGTTGTCTTTTCGTGTGTTTCTGATTTGTACTTGAGACACTACTCACCGGTAAAAAGACAGCGTTGATGTAATCACTGTCCCCACCATCTGCAGTGGACAAGCACACACGGAACTCCTCCACTGGCACAGACACAAACAACACAGGATGAAAACATGACTGGACCTTAGCAGAACCATGAAAACACATACTGACTTATACCACTCTCACATCAAAAACAACTGACGGAAGTCAGAGAGAGACACAGAGAGAGAGAGAGAGACACACAGAGAGAGAGAGAGAGACACACAGAGAGAGAGAGGGGAGAGAGATAGACACACAGAGAGAGACAGAGAGAGAGAGAGACAGAGAGACAGACACAGAGAGAGAGAGAGAGAGAGAGAGAGAGAGAGGTGTGTGTGTGTGTGTGCATGTGTGTATGCGTGTGTACGTGTTGTGCGCGTGTGGTGTGTGTGTGTGTGTGTGTGTGTGTGTGTGTGTGTGTGTGTGTGTGTGTGTGTGTGTGTGTGTGTGTGTGTGTGTGTATGTGTGTGTGTGTTCGTTCTTTGATTTAACATCTTTTCACTATAAGTGATATTAGACGGGGGAGGGGGGGGGGGGGGGGGAGGAATAAATATAATAAAATGTAGAACGATAGTTAAGCGGGTTGGATTGGGGCAGAGGGGAGATAGAGTAAAAAGACATAAATAGGTGGGAGAACAGGAAAATGGAACGAAAACTTAACTCTAACAATTAACTTCAACAATATGAAGGGAAATTGTAACACTAATACACAAACCGCATAAAGTTAAAGTAATGCGTTAACAGGACTCTCTCTGTATGTGTGTGTGTGTGTGTGTGTGTGGTGTGTGTGTGTGTGTGTGTGTGTGTGTGTGTGTGTGTGTGTGTGTGTGCATGCGTGTGTGTGTGTGTGTATGTATGTGTCTCTGTGTGTATGCCTGTGTGTGTGCATGTGCGTGCATGTGTGTGTGTGTGTGTGTGCGCACGCGCGCACGTGTGTGGGGGGGTATGCATGTGTGTGAGCATGTGCCTACTATCTCTATTTATTGACATTGATTAAACTATCTACTTGTCTACTTATTCATTTATTTACTTTTTTTTGCATTCTAATTTTCTCAGATGCATGAATGTATGTTGTTTTGCCCATGCTGCGCGGGCGATACATTGCTGCACAGTCCACATATGCTATTTTACGAGGACACACATGCTGGGTGTTTTCATATTTTCATAAGCTATCGGACACTGACAAGACTTACAGGATCTTTAACATGCACATGCTTAAGTTCTGCAAGCGCATACACATGAAAGGGGCTAAGGCACTAACAAGTCTGCATACATGCTCATCTAGGAGATAAGCAAAATGTCCATCCTTTACCCACTACGACAGAGCTACCCATTGCAGGATCGAACCTGAACCTTCACACTGGGGGTCTGATGTTTTACCCACATGACAACCACACTCGTTCAGTCAAAATTCATTACACCACTAGCTGTTAGCATCCTGGGTATGACAACCACACTCGTTCAGTCAAAATTCATTACACCACTAGCTGTTAGCAATCTCAGGTATGACAACCACACTCGTTCAGTCAAAATTCATTACACCACTAGCTGTTAGCATCCTGGGTATGACAACCACACTCGTACAGTCAAAATTCATTACACCACTAGCTGTTAGCATCCTCAGGTATGACAACCACACTCGACAGTAAAATCATCACACACACTGTAGCATCCTCAGTATACACCCACTTACACAAAATCATCACACCACTAGCTGTTAGCATCCTCAGGTATGACAACCACACTCGTTCAGTCAAAATTCATCACACCACTAGCTGTTAGCATCCTCAGGTATGACAACCACACTCGTTCAGTCAAAATTCATACACCACTAGCTGTTAGCGTCCTCAGGTATGACAACCACACTCGTTCAGTCAAAATTCATCACACCACTAGCTGTTAGCATCCTCAGGTATGACAACCACACTCGTACAGTCAAAATTCATACACCACTAGCTGTTAGCATCCTCAGGTATGACAACCACACTCGTTCAGTCAAAATTCATTACACCACTAGCTGTTAGCGTCCTCAGGTATGACAACCACACTCGTTCAGTCAAAATTCATTACATTACTTAGCTGTTACCTCCTCAAATTTATCTAGATACCCCGATGATGTATCTGCTGCAGTATCTCAAGGGAGGCCTTGTGTCCTGTGATGTTTGGTAGGTGTTGGTTAGTTTGTATTCAATATCTATGTTCATAGATGGACTCAAATAAGAGAGAGAGAGAGAGAGAGAAAGAGACAGAGAGAGACAGAGACAGAGAAAGACAGAGAGAAAGAGAGAAAGACAGAGGGAGAGACAGAGGGAGAGACAGAGAAAGACAGAGGGAGAGACAGAGAAAGACAGAAGCAGAGAAAGAGAGAAAGACGGAGGGAGAGACAGAGAAAGAGAGAAAGACAGAGGGAGAGACAGAGAAAGACAAAGACAGAGAGAGAAAGACAGAGAGAGAAAGACAGAGAGACAGAAAGACAGAGAAAGACACAGAGAGAGACAGAGAAAGAGAGAAAAAGAAAGAAAGGAGACAAAAAGAAATAAAGACAGAGAGAAAGAAAGAGAGAGAAGTTTCAGTTTCAGTTTCTCAAGATGACGTCTCCACGCTCGGGACGAATTCCATAAGCACTAACGTCACAGATGCCATGTGTATGGTGATCATGGCACAAGCCTTAAGCCTGCACATAAACCCATGAGCTGGCCAGGTCCTGAGGCCCTACCTAGACTATGTTTTACCTAGACTATATTTTATACTGGTATTTTATCAGCCTACCACTGGAATAATCTTGGTTACATGTAAATGACATGAGTGAGAAAGAAAGAGAGAAAGAAAGAGAAAGAGAGAGAGAGCAGCAGCAGCAGCAGCAGCAGTGACCGTCACAATGTAGGTAAAGTTATGGACAAGATGGTCAATACCTGGCAAGATGTCAGGAAATCTGTTTTTCTCAGCGTTTTCCTTCTTCAGGGCTGCGGTCATGTACTCACTGCCCACTGATGGACGCATGTCGTCTAGCGTCTGGAACGGGAGAGGATATTGTTATAAACAAATATGCTGGTTGATATTACTCTAGATCTGCAAAAAAACAAAGACAGTAAACACTGCATATAGCAGATGTGGTGGCTGGGAAAAAAATTCAGCCTCACCGTCCCTCTCAACCTCCCAATTATTTTTAATACCTAAGACTACCACTAACAATATTTTTTTTCCATGGGTTATTTTTCCTAATTGCATTAACTCTTATTGTCCGTTAGTTTTTTTTTAAGTCTGGCCGAAGGCTTTGCACTATGCAATTGTCAAAGAGGGGGTCAGGTCAGTAGAACGATGATAACTTTTTTTGTATCCAACCTACATCAAACATTTTGGTATGCCCATGTTCAAAATAAAATTGTGCATCTTGTGAATAATGTTACGTTGATATTATTGTCATATTGGGATCATTAGAAATGCCAATTAAGGTGCATATTTTACAGCGCAGACAAAAAACAGTTGTATGGTTGATACTGACAGCACTATAGCTGACCAGGTAATCCTTGTACATCCAAACTCAAAGAAAAAAGATGTTCCTTGACATCCTAGCAATAAGTTCACCACCACAAAAAATGTCATTGTTGCTTAATTTTGATGCTTTTCACCTCTGATTGACTTCAGGTCACATCCCCAAAAATGACAAAAACCAGACACTTCAGCTGTTACACATGTCACAACTTGTTTGTGAATTGTCTTTTCTATAGTGGCTGCAAATTTTCTAGTGTAAAACCATCATTTGATGCAAAAAAAGGAAAAACCACTGAAAAAAAAGTTGTGCTCATCTGTGACTTTACACTGATTATATAGTGCAAAATTTGATAAAATCAAGTGTCAACATGCCAAAGAAACAACTCATCATGACAAAACTCTCACACTGCACGATGAAGCATACATTATCCAGCATCACGCCACATCAGTCCACGCACCCACCGATCCAGACAAATCAAAACACAGCACAAGGTCATAAATGAGAAAGAATAAAGCAAGAAAACTTATAGAGATCATATGATGTCAGGTGAGTGTCAGGAAGTCTTCATTTCTTTGAAGAAGGCCCTGCTGAAGTGTCACCACCATCCAAAGAAACCAACTCATCATTTGAGTGTCAGAAAACTCTCATCACTGTCACTGATGATGATATTGCTATTACTATTGTCCAGTGTTTCTTGAAACAGTTTTATGGCCTGCTCAGCAGTCAGTCTATAGGGCGCCGCCCGCCCGATGCCATGACAAATCAAAACACAGCACAAGGTGCAAAAAGAGAACCCAACTTCAAACTACTTCACCAGCACAGAAAAGCGTGAAATGAAAGCAGAAATATCTATTGCTGTAAAGCAAGCCATAAAGCTGGCTGATGTCGGAAAAGAGTGACTGTCGCAGTCAAGATGTTTGGAAACTGAAAAAGCCGACTGAGTCGACTCGCCGTCCATTCAGGTTGGGCGGAAAGCCGACTCAGTCGGCTTGCCGGACAATAAGAGTTAAACACATGAAACTTTGACATGAAATGGCAGATCTCAATAATAACAATGTTTTTATTCATGAATTATTTTTCCTTACCTGCATTAAATACATGAAACTTTGACATGAAATGGCAATATTCAACAGTAAGAATACTTTTTTCCATGGATTATTTTCCCAATTAAATTAAAAACATGAAATCTTGACACCACACATAATTTGGTGCAGGCAGACACTGGACAGCAGAGTAATGGATTAGGTTATTGTTTGCTGTCATGACTGATACAGAAAGCTGGTGAATAGGGTGTGAAGTAGATCAAGTTTGGATAACGCACAGTGTAATGGGATAAGAACGATAATGCAGAAAGCTGGTGGATAGGGTGAGGGAGTCAAAGGATGACTGATAATGCAGAAAGCTGGTGGATAGGGTGAGGGAGTCAAAGGATGACGATAATAGCAGCAAGCTGGTGGACAGGGTGAGGGAGGCAAAGGATGACAGATAATACAAGAAGCAGGTGGACAGGGTGAGGGAGTCAAAGGATGACTGATAATGTAGAAAGCTGGTGGACAGGGTGAGGGAGTCAAAGGATGACTGATAATGTAGAAAGCTGGTGGACAGGGTGAGGGAGTCAAAGGATGACTGATAATGCAGAAAGCTGGTGGACAGGGTGAGGGAGTCAAGGATGACTGATAATGCAGAAAGCTGGTGGATAGGGTGAGGGATCAAGGATGACTGATAATGTCAGAAAGCTGGTGGACAGGGTGAGGGAGTCTAAAGGAATGTGAGCTGATAATGCAGAGAAAGCTGGTGGACAGGGTGAGGGAGTCAAAGGATGACTGATAATGCAGAAAGCTGGTGGACAGGGTGAGGGAAGGAGATAAATGCAAAGCTTGTTCCCAAGCTCATGATAATGCAGAAGCTGGTGGATAGGGTGAGGGAGTAAAGGATAACTGATAATGTAGAAGCTGTAGGTGAGGGACAAGGATCTGTATTGCAGGCTGAGTGGAAGGTGAGAGCGGATGACTGATCAATCAACAGCTGTAGTGTCAGGATGATAGCAGTGGTCAGTGAGATGTCAAGTAGACTGATAACAGAAAGCGGGATACGGTGGGCAGGAACTTTTAAGCAATTGGGCGTGGAGGGAGCTAGACGATTGCAGAGCTGGTACTAGGTAGGAGTAAGGAGATGACTGATAATGCAGAAACACATGAAGTCAGATGTGATAATCAGAAGTGGTGATGGTGAGGGATCAAAGATGACTGATAATGCAAAAGCTGGTGGACAGATTGAGGGATCAAAGATGACTGATAATGCAGAATAGCTGGTGGACAGGTGAGGAGGGAAAGAGTCAGTTTTCATAGCTTTCATGATTACAATCAGCTGGTGGACAGGGTGAGGGAGTCAAAGGATGACTGATAATGCAGCAAGCTGGTGGACAGGGTGAGGGAGTCAAAGGATGACTGATAATGCAAGCTGGTGGACAGGGTGAGGGAGGGAAAGGACTAACTATACCTTGAACTGAGTGGCACACATCTGTTTGATGGCTGCAGGAAGCTGAGCGTTGGGACCTCCCTCATCCCTCTTCCAGCGTGTTCCGTGAAGCAGGTCATTCTTGACGATATCACAGTCACGACATAACAGCCACTCCCCCACCACCTCGTGCAGGAACTTGTACTGACTCTGGTCACAGTAACATTGTACACTGTACATACATGTAATGAAAACACGTATTTATACTGTACACACATATCATGTATACATGTATTTATACTGTACACACATATCATGTATACATGTATTTATACTGTACACACATATCATGTATACACACATTTATATTGTACACACATATCATGTATACACATATTTATACTGTACACACATATCATGTATACACGTATTTATACTGTACACACATATCATGTATACACGTATTTATACTGTACACACATATCATGTATACACGTATTTATACTGTACACATATCATGTATACACGTATTTATACTGTACACACATATCATGTATACACGTATTTATACTGTACACACATATCATGTATACACGTATTTATACTGTACACACATATCATGTATACACGTATTTATACTGTACACACATATCATGTATACATGTATTTATACTGTACACACATATCATTTATACACGTATTTATACTGTACACACATATCATGTATATACATATTTATACTGTACACACATATCATGTATACACATATTTATACTGTACACACATATGTATACACACATTTATACTCTACACACATATCATGTATACACATATTTATACTGTACACACATATCATGTATACACACATTTATACTGTACACACATATCACGTATACACGTATTTATACTGTACACACATATCATATATACACGTATTTATACTGTACACACATATCATGTATACACGTATTTATACTGTACACACATATCATGTATACATGTATTTATACTGTACACACATATCATGTATACATGTATTTATACTGTACACACATATCATGTATACACATATTTATACTGTACACACATATCATGTATACACGTATTTATACTGTACACACATATCATGTATACACGTATTTATACTGTACACACATATCATGTATACACGTATTTATACTGTACACACATATCATGTATACACATATTTATACTGTACACACATATCATGTATACACACATTTATACTCTACACACATATCATGTATACACATATTTATACTGTACACACATATCATGTATACACACATTTATACTGTACACACATATCATGTATACACGTATTTATACTGTACACACATATCATATATACACGTATTTATACTGTACACACATATCATGTATACACATATTTATACTGTACACACATATCATGTATACACGTATTTATACTGTACACACATATCATGTATACACGTATTTATACTGTACACACATATCATGTATACACATATTTATACTGTACACACATATCATGTATACACGTATTTATACTGTACACACATATCATGTATACACACATTATAACTGTACACACATATCATGTATACACGTATTTATACTGTACACACATATCATGTATACACACATTTATACTGTACACACATATCATGTATACACGTATTTATACTGTACACACATATCATATATACACGTATTTATACTGTACACACATATCATGTATACACATATTTATACTGTACACACATATCATGTATACACGTATTTATACTGTACACACATATCATGTATACACGTATTTATACTGTACACACATATCATGTATACACGTATTTATACTGTGCACACATATCATGTATACACGTATTTATACTGTACACACATATCATGTATACACGTATTTATACTGTACACACATATCATGTATACACGTATTTATACTGTACACACATATCATGTATACACGTATTTATACTGTACACACATATCATGTATACACGTATTTATACTGTACACACATATCATGTATACACGTATTTATACTGTACACACATATCATGTATACACATATTTATACTGTACACACATATCATGTATACACGTATTTATACTGTACACACATATCATGTATACACATATTTATACTGTACACACATATCATGTATACACATATTTATACTGTACACACATATCATGTATACACTATTTATACTGTACACACATATCATGTTATACACAATATTTATACTGTACACACATATCATGTATACACGTATTTATACTGTACACACATATCATGTATACACGTATTTATACTGTACACACATATCATGTATACATGTATTTATACTGTACACACATATCATGTATACATGTATTTATACTGTACACACATATCATGTATACACATATTTATAACTGTACACACATATCATGTATACATGTATTTATACTGTACACACATATCATGTATACACGTATTTATAACTGTACACACATATCATGTATACATGTATTTATACTGTATCACACATATCATGTATACATGTATTTATACTGTACACACATATCATGTATACATGTATTTATACTGTACACACATATCATGTATACACATATTTATACTGTACACACATATCATGTATACATGTATTTATACTGTACACACATATCATGTATACATGTATTTATACTGTACACACATATCATGTATACACATATTTATACTGTACACACATATCATGTATACACTATTTATACTGTACACACATATCATGTATACATGTATTTATACTGTACACACATATCATGTATACACATATTTATACTGTACACACATATCATGTATACACGTATTTATACTGTACACACATATCATGTATACACGTATTTATACTGTACACACATATCATGTATACATGTATTTATACTGTACACACATATCATGTATACATATTTATACTGTACACACATATCATGTATACACATATTTATACTGTACACACATATCATGTATACATGTATTTATACTGTACACACATATCATGTATACATGTATTTATACTGTACACACATATCATGTATACACATATTTATACTGTACACACATATCATGTATACAATATTTATACTGTACACACATATCATGTATACACGTATTTATACTGTACATCACATATCATGTATACACGTATTTATACTGTACATCACATATCATGTATACACGTATTTATACTGTACACACATATCATGTATACACGTATTTACATACCATGTTGTTGTTGTTATTTTTTATTAAAGTCCCGCCGACTGTGTACAGCAATATCAGGGCTATGACCATTTCCATACATACACAATACTCCAACAGGAAAAAAAAAAAGAAGAAAAGTAAGTACACATATCAATGCATTCGCACACATAATCTAAAGAGATGCCCCTGTCGCTGACCACTCCGTCCAATTTATCACATACCATACATACATGTATTTATACTGCACCATACACTGTACTCACGCATAATAAGTAAACATTCTGGCCGGTTCTTTATCACAGGCACCGACTCAAAATCTGGTATCTTGAGTTCAATCCCAGCCCACAACATTAAAAACTGGCCTGTTCGCTGCCTGTCCGAATGTTTTTATCATTGTGGTGGTGTCAGCTTTAGTGTCTGATAGGTCCATTCTCCATCCCAGCCCATTGCCCATTTCAAGGCCTTGCCGGCACATAAGGTTTTGTGCAGACTTAGGGAAGTCTGTCAGATAACTGCTAGCAGATCTGGCCTATGGAATTGTCAGGGAACGAAGAATCCTTCTTTGAATGAACTCCAAAATATTATACTGTGCACACACATACTATACATACATATCTTGTCCATTGTACACACACACACATCATACATACATACTTGTACATTGTACACACATGTCATGCATACACATATTGTACACTGTACACATGCACCATACATATCATACACTGTACACATACACACATCATACATACATATATCATATACTGGGCCACACATAATATACATACATGTCTTGAGCACCTTACACACATATCATACATGTGCATACACAAAAAAGATGTGCAGTGGCCTACTGAATAAAGATGTGCCTTTGAAAGGTGGCCATGGGCGCTAGTCTTTTGGATGAAATCACATAGCAAGGTCTGGTGCACAGCAAGCGCTTCACACATGGAACAGAACCTACAGTAGAGAATGAGCTGTGCCTGGAATAATATTCCAAAGATGCTGTCACACCTGCCGACTTAAAGTTGTATGGCAGAGGGAGAATAGTGCAGGAGACCAGCAATGATGATCAGATCAAAACTAATGCTCGTGAGTCATGGTGAAGAAGTAGCAGTAGTCTAACATGACATTTCCATCATGTCAATAACTGAACCATCTGACAAATACATGGTCTACAGGTTACTCAACACATGCATCTGATGATCTTCAAGCGCATAATATCAAAACTACTGCTAAATGGAATGTCTCAAATGGAATGTTGAAGGCAGTTACATCCTTATGGCAGGTAGTCCACCTATCACACACTGGAACGGGTATCATGCACTCAGCAGGCTCGCACATTTGTTTACCTGGGAGATCAGAAATGAAATTTATATCTAAACCCTTTAGTCACCAGGAACACTGAGCAGGGTCTGCACATAAGCTGACTTGGAAGATCAAAATAACCTCCCCCTTTACTCACCAGGGACTTCAGGCAGGGTCGAACTTTAACCCTGTGCCTGGAAGTCCGACACCCTAACCAACTTGGTTATTGTGCTCAGGATCGTCCAGTATGGCACTCATCATGTGTCTGGAAGTCCGACACCCTAACCAACTTGGTTATTGTGCTCAGGATCGTCCAGTATGGCACTCATGTGTCTGGAAGTCTAACACCCTAACCAACTTGGTTATTGT
The DNA here is from genome assembly GCA_030674185.1 of Monoplex corrugatus. Taxonomy (NCBI): domain Eukaryota; kingdom Metazoa; phylum Mollusca; class Gastropoda; order Littorinimorpha; family Ranellidae; genus Monoplex; species Monoplex corrugatus. The sequence continues at coordinate 5,550,636 of CM060312.1, read as the reverse complement.
GCTCAGGATCGTCCAGTACGGCACTCATCATGGCCTGGAAGTCCAACACCCTAACCAACTTGGTTATTGTGCTCAGATCGTCCAGTAGGCACTCATCATGTGCCTGGAAGTCCAACACCCTAACCAACTTGGTTATTGTGCTCAGCATCGTCCAGTACATTACTCATCACGCTAACTGACTTGCTCACTCCTCACCACAGTCTGCACCATGTTCACACGCTGTTTCCTCATGCGGCGCACGGTGGGGAAGATGGACACCTTGCCTGTGGTGTCTGCCTGGTGGGTCAGCATGTCCAGCGCTATGTACGTCCCTGTGCGCCCTATGCCCGCACTGCACAACACATATACATATGTTCTGTACGTTCAATGTACTCACATACATACACTACATTTAACACTCTCATTGTACTCACATACATACACTATGTATGACACCCTCACTGAATTCACATACACTATGTTTTGCATCCTCATCGTACCCATATACACACATTTTACACTCTTACTGTATTCACATACACACAACACACTTTACACTCTTACTGTATTCACATACACACAACACACTTTACACTCTTACTGTATTCACATACACACAACACATTTTACACTCTTACTGTATTCACATACACACAACACATCTTACACTCTTACTGTATTCACATACACACAACACATCTTACACTCTTACTGTATTCACATACACACAACACACTTTACACTCTTACTGTATTCACATACACACAACACATTTTACACTCTTACTGTATTTACATACACACAACACACTTTACACTCTTACTGTATTTACATACACACAACACACTTTACACTCTTACTGTATTCACATACACACAACACACTTTACACTCTTACTGTATTCACATACACACAACACATCTTACACTCTTACTGTATTCACATACACACAACACACTTTACACTCTTACTGTATTCACATACACACAACACACTTTACACTCTTACTGTATTCACATACACACAACACACTTTACACTCTTACTGTATTCACATACACACAACACATCTTACACTCTTACTGTATTCACATACACACAACACATCTTACACTCTTACTGTATTTACATACACACAACACACTTTACACTCTACTGTATTCACATACACACAACACATTTTACACTCTTACTGTATTCACATACACACAACACACTTTACACTCTTACTGTATTCACATACACACAACACATCTTACACTCTTACTGTATTCACATACACACAACACATCTTACACTCTTACTGTATTTACATACACACAACACACTTTACACTCTTACTGTATTCACATACACACAACACACTTTACACTCTTACTGTATTCACATACACACAACACATCTTACACTCTTACTGTATTCCACTGATGCTACCAACAAGCTTGCTGTCTCTTTCATACTATCTAGACTGGACTATTGTAACTCTCTATTCGCAGGTCTCCATGACAATCAACTATCTAAACTTCAGTGCATACAGAACCACGCGGCTCGCCTTGTTCCCCGCAAGCCCAGGCGTGAGAGTGCAAAATCTCTGCTTAGAACACTTCATTGGCTCCCGGTAAAGGCTAGGATTCAATATAAAGTTGCCTGTCTCTGCTTTCAGTGTATCTATCATGAGAACATGCCATCCTATCTTGCCATCCTCCTGCAGGGTTACAAACCTTCTCGAACGCTCCGCTCTTCTGACACCTCACTGTTGACTGTTCCTCGCTTCTCTCTAGACACCTTTGGTAAAAAATCTTTCTCTGTCTTTGGCCCAAATGTATGGAACTCTCTACCACTGTCTCTCAGAAAAACTAAGTGTTTCTCAACCTTCAAACGGCACCTGAAAACCCACCTCTTTCAAACTCATCTAACTTGAAGAGCCTTAGTTTGCAAGTCTGTCATCAGACTAATCTCTCCTGCCTGTATAACAGTATTTTGTATAAGGGCCTATAGAGCAAGGTGTGTGTGTGCGTGCATGTGATGTGTGTGTGTGTTGTGTGTGTGTGTGTGTGTGTGTGTGTGTGTGTGTGTGTGTGTGTGTGTGTGTGTGTGTGTTGTGTGTGTGTGTGTGTGTGTGTATCACTGTATGTGTACAGCTGAGGAGGGGATAGGGGAGAAATTGAGTGGGAAAGAGACTGAAATACTTTAAGAAACTTTTTTAAATCTTTGTTTGTATGTAAATTGTGATGTATGATATGCGAATAGTTTATAATTTGTGAGGTAATTTTGATTGTCAAGGTGTTAATGCTGTAATACTGAAGTTATAATGTTTTTCCTGTATATGGATTAGAATTTTTCTGTTTTTATCTTCATTCAAAATACTGGTTATAATTTTATGTACAACTATTGCGTGCATAAACACACACACGCATGCAAACATAGCACACGCACACACTCACACACACACACACACACACACATACACACATGCACGCACACACACACACACACACACACACAAAACACACACACACACACACACACACACACACACACACACACACACCACACACACACTCTTACAAACACACACACGCACAGCAACGCACACGCACGCACACACACACACACACATGTACGCAAGCACACACGCGCAGCAATATATAAACACAGTATGCCTCTTTATTCATATGAAAAATCTGTTAATCTTTCTTCATAACATAAGTCAGTGTTTAAATTTTAATATTCTGTGGTTTCTTATGTGTCTTCTTACTTGTATAGCTTTAATGTTTGTTGTTATCTTATTGTGTATGTAATTGTGAACATTTTTATCACCTTTTGCCTTTCTTGCGAAATGTAAAGCGCTGGGAGCATGTTTTTATATGGAATATGCGCTATACAAATAAACATTATTATTATTATTATTATTATTATTATTATTCACATACACACACTACATTTTACACTCTCAACACACATACATTTAGTAAGTTTTACACTCTCATTGTACTCACAAGCACTACATTTTACACCATTATTGCACTCACACACATACACTACGTTTTCCATGCGCTATGTTTTGCACCCTCACTGTACTCACACACACACACACACTGCACTTTACACTTTCACTGTACTTACATACACTACGTTTTAGACCCTCATTGTACTCACACACACTACATTTTAAACCCTCATTGTACTCATGTACAATACATTTTAAACCCTCATTGTACTCACATACACACACTACGTTTTACACCCTCATTGTACTCACATACACTACATTTTACACCCTCATTGTACTCACATACATTACGTTTTTAACCCTCATTGTACTGACAAACACATTTTGAACTCTCACTGTACTCACATACACACACTACGTTTTACACCACACCATACACTCATACAAACACGTACACTACACCTACACTGAAAAACATACACTACAAGCTAACCTGCCTCCCCAAAAATATATTGGTCACAGTGCCATGCTAGTAACACAGCTGTTGTGGATTCGATCCTCAAAATGGCCAAAGTGTTAGTGAGTCCCATGAGTTCAGCTGGTTTGAGGCCATGCTGAGAACACAAGGGGCATAGGTTCTATCCATAAACAGTAGGACCTCAAGACCCTTCCAGCACCCAAGGTTTAAGCACAGACTTGGGATTACACCATCATCATTTTGGATCTTCACCATCTGTGGCATCAGTGGAAATGGAATTCGTTCCCATCCCAGGGATGCTATTCTACTTGTCATGAAATGAAATGAACCTTTATTAAGGTATCAATATCATCACAGGGTTAGCTTGCATACCTGAAACTGCTATCCTACTTTTATTAAGACAAAAAAAACAACAACAAAAAAAACAACAAGCATGAGCCAGAAAAAGTACAAATTTTCATCCAATGGGCCTTTGTCAAGCATACGTAAAAGACAAAAAAGAATAAATGCACAACACTTAGCAAGCAAAAACAGTAGACAATTTGCCGAATGTAGCCTGCGGCAAGAGAAAATGGCAGATGTCTTTTTTTTTTCTGCAGCATGCAACTTTTGGGAAGTTATCTACTGTTTTTTGTTTGTTTGTTTTGTTTTTTTGTTGTTTTGTGCATTTGCATTTATTTATTTTTTTTTTTTTTCTTTTTTTTTCTTTTGCATACTGCTGACCTTGGCCAAAAATTTGTGTCTGTCTTGTTTAATTGTATTAAATATGCGTTCTACTTCCATTTTTTTGTTTTTCTGGTTCTTATTTGCTTGAACGCTGGCAGTCACATTGGTTCAACAACAACAACAACACACACACACACACACACACACACACACACACACACACACACACACACACCTGCAGCGAACCAGTTAAGCCCCCTCCCCCTGACACACACATACCTGCAGTGAACCAGTTGAGCCCCCTCCCCCCCATCACACACACATACCTGCAGTGAACCAGTTAAGCCCCCTCCCCCCCATCACACATACATACCTGCGGTGAACCAGTTGACCCCCCTCCCCCATCACACATACATACCTGCAGTGAATCAGTTAAGCCCCCTCCCCCCTATCACACAACATACCTGCAGTGAATCAGTTGAGCCCCCTCCCCCATCACACACACATACCTGCAGTGAATCAGTTAAGCCCCCTCCCCCCCTATCACACACACATACCTGCAGTGAATCAGTTGAGCCCCCCTCCCCCCCCCCCATCACACACACATACCTGCAGTGAATCAGTTGAGCCCCCTCCCCCTATCACACACACATATCCCCAGTGAATCAGTTAAGCCCCCTCCCCCCCCCCCCCCCATCACACACACATACCTGCAATGAATCAGTTGAGTCCCCTCCCCCTATCACACACACATACCTGCAGTGAATCAGTTGATCCCCCTCCCCCCCCCCTCATCACACACACATACCTGCAATGAATCAGTTGAGTCCCCTCCCCCTATCACACACACATACTTGCAGTGAATCAGTTGAGCCCCCTCCCCCCCCCCATCACACACACATAACTGCAGTGAACAAGTTGAGCCCCCCTTCCCCTCTCTCTCACACACACACACACACACACTCACCTGCAGTGAATCAGTTGAGCCCCCCCTCACACACACACACACCTGCAGTGAATCAGCTGAGCCCCCCCCCCCCCCACACACACACACACACTGCAGTGAACCAGTTGAGGCCCACCCCCCCACACACACCACACACACCTCTGCAATGAATCAGTTGAGGCCCCCCCCTCACACACACACACACACCTCTGCAGTGAATCAGCTGAAGCCCCCCCCCCCCCCCACACACACACATCTGCAGTGAACCAGTTGAGGCCCCCCCCTCACACACACACCTGCAGTGAACCAGTTGAGGCCCCCCCTCATCACACACACACACCTGCAGTGAACCAGTTGAGGCCCCCCTCACACACACACACACCTGCAGTGAACCAGTTGAGGCCCCCCCCCACACACACACACCTGCAGTGAAACAGTTGAGGTCCCCCCTCACACACACACACACACCTGCAGTGAACCAGTTGAGGTCCCCCCTCACACACACACACCTGCAGTGAACCAGTTGAGGCCCCCCTCCACACACCTCTGCAGTGAACCAGTTGAGGTCCCCCCTCACACACCTGCAGTGAACCAGTTGAGGTCCCCCCCTCACACACACACCTGCAGTGAACCAGTTGAGGCCCCCCCCCTCACACACACAACACCTGCAGTGAACCAGTTGAGGCCCCCCCCTCCACACACCTCACACTACCACACATCTGCAGTGAATCAGCTGAGCCCCCCCCCCTCACAACACACACCTGCAGTGAATCAGTTGAGCCCCCCCCCCCCCCCACACCTCTGCAATGAATCAGCTGAGGCCCCCCCCACACACACACACCTGCAGTGAACCAGTTGAGGCCCCCCCTCACACACACACCTGCAGTGAATCAGTTGAGCCCCCCCCCCCCCTCTCTCACACACACACACACCTGCAGTGAATCAGTTGAGGCCCCCCCTCACACACACACACATCTGCAGTGAACCAGTTGAGGCCCCCCCTCAAAACACACACACACCTGCAGTGAATCAGCTGAGGCCCCCCTCACACACACACACCTGCAGTGAATCAGCTGAGGCCCTCCCTCACACACACACACACACACACCTGCAGTGAATCAGTTGAGGCCCCCCCCCCCTCACACACCTCTGCAGTGAATCAGTTGAGGCCCCCCCCTCACACACACACACACCTGCAGTGAACCAATTGAGGCCCCCCCCTCACACACACACACGCACACACCACACCACACACCACACACACCACACCACACACACACACCACACCACACCACACCACACACACACACACACACGCACACACACCTGCAGTGAACCAGTTGAGGTCCCCCCAGCTGTGCAGGCTGTAACGTGACATAGGACCAGAACTGTAAGAGGGCCACAGGACAGGGACTCCATGGTCAGGCCAGGCCGTGAAGTGGAACTGATGGACCTCCCGACACACATCACCCCTCTGGCTCTGTTCACAGGTATGCACGCACGTTCATCCCACACGCACATACATCTGTGCACGAACTCATAAACACACGTACAAAAACTTGTTTTTTTCGCATCTTGAAAGGTACGCGTATGTCTGGTACGTGGACGCCCCTTTGTTTGAACTGTCAAGATTTGGCGTTATATAAATACTGTAATTATTGTTATTATTACTATTATTTGATTGGACCAGTATCTTAGTAACAACAGAATTTTCCTGCATGAGTCAGCCACTGTGGTTAGTGTGTTGGATTATCAATTGGAAGGTTGTGTATTTGAATCCCCATTAGTCCTGTCAAAATCACTGTGGGACTTTTTGTTTCCAACTGGCTTCTACCCAGAGCTGAGCGTGATAAGGGCTCAATGGGAAAGCTGGGATACACAGTTCGAGTCTCATCCATCATACAGATGCGTCATTGACGGTGTTCTTAAATCTCCAGATCAACACAGCAAGTGTCCATCTCCCTCAGGCCTGGATGACATCAGCTTATAGTAAGATAGTAAGCAAAGAATACAGCCCTGTCATGCTAGTCTCAATCTTGGATGGAACTATATGCCGTTACAGTTTCAATCCTATCATCATCATCATCATCATTATCTATCATCTATTATGATCTATCATCATCTATCATCATCATCATCATCATCATCATCATCATCATCATCACCACCACCACCACTACATTGTAAAAACTGTGCCATCTTAGTGGCTAGTAAGGTCGCAAAGAAAATGGACAACAAAAAATATGAGTACAAAGAAAACTTCCAAGAAGATTTTCTAAGTGAGGTGTTAAACAAAATTCCTGTATGAAATTCACTAAGCTTTTCCTTTTGCCATGATACAGCGCTCATATTTTTTTTTTCTTTTCCTTGTATGTTTCTTTGCCTATGAATTTCTCCATGGACAACCTTTCTGTTGCCATGGGATCATTAACATGCACTAACATGTACTAATTGCTTACTGTACTCAGAACCTCAATTTATCGCCTCATACAAAAGACTAATGTGATAAACACTCACACATATCTACGCATGCACACACAAATGTGCTTGTGTACACACACATAACAAAGCATATACAAAACCATGTGCTCACACAAGGACACATATGCATGACACACACACAGATGAGCATAATCTAAGGGAATATTACAGATACATTTTTCTGGCATTATTCACCAATACACACAGACACACACAACACACACAACACACACACACACACACACACGCACACACACAAATGAAACTATCCATCAACATTTCCAGAATGCGCACACACACACACACACACACACACACACAACACACACTGAACCATTCCATCTACAGTCAGAACACACACACACATACAGAGAAACGCAAACACCCATTCCAACACAGACACAGACACACACACACACACACAGACACACACACACAGACACACACACACAACACACACACACACACAGACACAGACACAGACACACACACACACACACACACACACACACAATCACCTGGTCAGCAAGCTTGGTGACGCTCAAAACTCGATGGACGAAGTGGGCTTTCTGTGTGACCTTGCCGGTGACGATGGTGTAAGAGCCAAACGTCTGACTGTCCCCTTCATTCTCTGGCCAGTACCGCTCACACTTGACCTGAAACCGTGGCCAGCAACCTGGCTGGATGGGACACACACTTTTGGACTTTCCCTGTCTCTACATCATGCATCAGAAATAGCCAACAGAATCGGCCAAGCCAAAACAACATTCGAGAAGATGGAAAGCATTCTTACCAACAAATGCCTATCAATTAACATCAGGAAGAGAGTTCTTGAATGTTATATAGAACCAATAATGTTATATGGTTGTGAGGCGTGGACAGTCAACAAGCAAAGCCAGAACAAGATTGAGGCAGCCGAGATGTGGTTTCTGAGAAGGATGTTGAGAGTTCCATGGACAGCAAAGAAAACAAACGAGACAGTCTTGATGGAGGCAGACACAAGTAGATCTCTCATAAGGAAGATTAGGAAAAGGCAGGCAACATTCATAGGCCATTTTATGAAAAAAGAGGAATTGGAGCACCTGGTCACAACAGGAAAGCTGGAGGGAAGGAGAGCACCGGGTAGACCCAGGGAGAATATGCTAGACGGACTTGCAGAGTGGCTGAAGACAGGGAAGGTGGAAGAGATGCTTGAGGCAACAAGAGATAGAGACAGATGGAAGTCCATAATCACCAACGCCATGCAGCAAGGCACTGAGACCACAAAGTTAAATCTCATCCATTTCACGGATGCATCACTGAGGGTGTTGCTAAAATATTTTGACCAACACTGCAGGTACGTGTATCTCTAGGGCCTGGCTGATGCCAGGAATATTATTATGACATAAGTGCAGAGTACAGCCCTGTCAAGCGATCTCAATCCTAGATGGAACTCCATAGCATCATGATTATCATCTTCATTGTCAAAATCATCATCGTACTGTAAAAACTGTGCCAGCTTCTGTGGCCATTAAGATGGTGTAGAGAATGGGACCAAAAAAAAAAAGTGAGCATAAAGACAATCTCTCTAAATGCGATGATTCTCTCCCCCCCCCCCCCCCCCCCCATCTCAAAAAAAGAGATGATCTCCAAAAAAGCCAGAAGTTTCTATGTCTGTATTCATTAAAAAAAAAATGCCTTGCAGTCACACACAGGTTTGTAACAGTAACCCAGAAACATTTCATAATTTGTTTGGGTCATCTGCACAATGCCTCTGAAATTTCTGTTTTGAGATTCACAAGATTTAAACTCCTTTGTAGTCTACGTATTTTACCCAATTTTGGTGGAAATCTGTTGAAAAACAGGTTTTAAAAATCTCTGCACACACTCACACATGCATATAGATACATGAGCTCTCTCTCTCTCTCTCTCTCTCTCTCTTACACACACACACACACACACATACACACACACATCCCACACAAACACACACACATCCCACACAAACACACACACGCACATATACAAACACACACAAACACACTCACACACACACACACATGCACACACACACACACATCCCACACAAACACACACACGCACATATACAAACACACACACATCCCACACAAACACACACACGCACATATACAAACACACACACACACACACACACACACACACCTACCTTGTTGCCTTCACACAGGTTGGTCAGCATGACAATCTTGCTGCACCCTTCAGACCAAATCATGCACCAGAAGTCTTCCAGCGTGTCAGGCAGCGGTCCTGCAACCAACAACATCAAAAAAATCATCACTGACCAATCACCGTGGTGTAATGATTAGTGCGTGGGTTCGACTCCCCATCAGTCCCTTCAAAAATCATTGTGGGATTTTTCGGCTCTAAACAGCTCATACTCAGAGATGGGTGTGCTATGGGATCATTGGGAAGACTGGGACCACAGAGTTGAGTCTCATCCACTTCACGGATGAGTCAATGAGGGTGTTGCTCAAATCTTCTGACCAGCACTGCAGGTGTCTGTATCTCTTGGGCCTGGTTGACGCCAGGATATATTTATATAATATTATGATAGTAAGCACAGAGTGCAGCCCTGTCATGCAGTCTCAATCCTAGATGGAACTTCATAGCATCATCATTATCATCCTCATCGACATCATCATCATCTCATTATAAAAACTGTGCCAGCTTCTGTGGTCATTAAGGTGGTGTAGAAAATGGAAGGAAAAAAAAAGTGAGCACAAAGGTAACCTCTCTGAGTGCAATATTTCAGTCTGTAACAGTTATAATCATTTGTAACTGAGCAACATTTCAGGTAATTTTATCAAAAACTTTGTCTGATATAAATAGAAAGGCATTACTTTTTGACTCACCTTCGACAGGGATTTTTCCCCCCATATTACCACAATATCTTAAGTGGTGGTCGAGGCGCTAGTCTTTCAGATGACACAATAAACACAAGGTGTAGTATGCACTCAGAGCATGTTGACGATTTCAGGGTAAGAAAACTGTTCCGACAAAAATTCTGTAGTAAAAATCCACTTTCACTGGTAAACAGAAACACAAGCGTACAGAAAATGGTGGCCCTGCACTGTGGCAATGAGCTCTCCCCACAGAGAGCAGCCCGAATTTCACACGGTAAATCTTCTGTGATGAAACACAAATAACTACAATCAATAGATGCAATAAGTAAATATATAAACAAAATAAATACATGCAATAAATATATACAACAAATAAACCAAAATGCAAGCATACAATAGATCAATACAACAAGAATGGAAGCATACAATAACTACAAGAAATAAACCAAGAATGGGAACACTCACCTTGTGCAGCGATGTAAGCCATGGCCTCAGCGAAACCCTGGTGAAAGAAGAAAAAACAAACCAATACAAACAAACACAGACAACGCAGACTGATACTTCACTCCAACATGGTATGTCTCGCCAGTCTCACCTGTCGACATCAACGGGTTCAGTGTTGGCCGCTGCACTCTTTGACACTATCACCTACCCCAAGGCCCCTCAGTCTTGACTTTTGTGAACGATTTCTTGAATATTTAGGCCACTGATGCTGGTTATGTTCTTGATGTATGCATGAGACTGGAGGTCTGCCTTTCTTCCTTTTTGCCATTTTTTCCTTGAAAAATGGTTGCAATGAGGTCCGTGTTCTTGCTGTGTGACACATGGCCAATGTATTTTAGTCTTCTCTTGTTGATGTCTACTAGTTGTTTTCTGGTAGTTTCAAGTTCTTCCAGGACACTTTCATTTGTTCTTCTGTCTGTCCATTTGACACATAGCAGTCTCCGATAAAACCACATCTCTGCTGCCTCAATTCTTCTGCAATCAGCTTTTCTCAAAGTCCAGACTTCGCAATCATAAATCATGACTGGCCAGATCAAACATTTTTTTTTAAAAGTCTAATTTTCAGGCCATTAAGTATGCCTCTGTCTTTCCAGATGTCGTTGAGTTGGACATTTTTTGCTTCGCCATTCCAATTCTTCTTTTGATGTCTTTGGAGAAGAATCCATCATCAGTTTTCACAGAACCAAGATATTTGAAATCCTTAACATTTTGTAAAGGAACTTTGTTAATTGTCATGATTGTTTTCACTGTCTTTGTGTTTGATATGTAGCACTTTTGTTTTTGTTTTTTTTGTGTTCAAGTTTAGGCCAGCCTTTTTGCCTGCTGCATCCACCATGTATAGAATTCTTTTCTTACTGGTAATGTTGTCTGCTAGCAGTGCAGTATCAATGGCGTAGCACAGGTTTGTAAGTTTTTTTCTGCCCATCTTTATGCCCATGCCTTCTGCATCAGCATCTCTCATGATTAAGATGGTATGTATAAAGATAACTCATCACCACAGTGTGCGCACACAGACATCAGGTCTGAGCTGCCAAGCTTACACAAACAAGCGCAGGCACCGAGTAACCACTGTTCAGTCAACAAAAACAGAGTCAGCCACACAGCCAACCATTCAGCATCACAACAGTCCCAGGAGTACAACGAACTGTCCCCTCCTCAGCTGTCTAAAAACTCAGCAAAAAAATGTCTTTCATACATGTACACTTCGTCATCAATCTATGGGATCTTCACCAAGTTTAACCCTTTGACTCCCACACACTATCAACCAATAGAAGCTGGTGGATAGGATGAGAGAGTCAAAGGGATAATTTCTTGCTTTGCTATTATGGCTGACAATGCAGGAGGTTAGTGGATAGGGTGCAGGAGTCAAAGGGTTAAATCATGTATTTCAATACTTCTGATAAGTTTTTGTGCAGAGATTTTCTTACCTCCTGTTTTATTTTTTTGCAGTTCTTCATCAGTCAAAGTTCCAACCAGTTTAGTCACAACGTTTATTCACATTGTGTCTTTTTTCTACGTTACAGGAAAAGTTTGTATCTTTTCCTCTTCAACTACTTATTTTGCTCTTGATCTAAATATAAGCACTTATCTTCTGTAAGCGGGATTAGTTCTTGATTTTTTCTTTTTTTATCAGTTTCACTTCTTCTTCCAAACTTATCTTCTGTTTCTTCTAATATTCAGTTTCTCTAATCAACTGACTTTCCTTCTCAGTCGCCTTCTTTTTCGTGATTGTCATGTATGATACAATTCTTGATCTCATTTTCATCAGCAAAAAATCTATGAATAATTTATCATGCACACAAAAGAGTAAACAAGAAAAAAAAACTTACATCAATGTAATTTGCGTTGATGTAATCGGAGCCAGAATCGTTTTTTCTCTTTAGAACCACTCGAGAGTCATCATCTGAAATGAAATACTCGAAATATGAAATGATGTGATCCTTACCAGGGTCAGTTTTTGGGTGGAATGTCATCTTCATTTCATCTCATCTGACATTTCTTGAGGCAGGAGATTGTGTCTGGGTTTTTGTGTTTTGCTCCGTCTTGTTTTATTTTTCAAGAGTGATTCCTCGCAATCGGACAATTCCATACGTGCTCCGCCCAAATCTACCAGCAATTATCTAGCAGACTCCTTGAGCCTGCGCAAAAACTTATTTGCTGGCAAGGTCCTGAAACGGGGAGAGAGGGAAGGACCTATGAATCACTGAGATGACACCACCAGACTGATGGAAACGTTAAGATGGGCAGTCAACAGGTCAGTTTTTAATGTTGCGTGCTGGAACTGAACTTGACATCAGATCTTGAGTCCATGGCTCTATCAATAGAGCCAACCAGTTTGCAGAAAGACAACACCAAACTATATTTCACAAGGATTCAAACAGTTTAATTTCCAAAGACTCTTAACCCTTTGAACATCACAATAAAATGCGTGCTGCTATTCATTTACTCTCACTGTCAGGAGTTGGATTTTACAAGCATGACACATGTCTGTTTTGTTCTTCTCTGGTTTACTCTAGCTGTAAACATCCGTCTGTGGAAGACTAGGATAGGCTTGTCCAGCCACACATAATGCTGCACCAGACCAGGACATACAGACATCCAGAGTGCAACTCCATAGTCTTTTGAGACTGACAGATGCCTATTTTCATCAAATATATCAAGTTACCATTCTATATTTACACAGTTCTGGTGAGCAGATTCTGTTCACTGAATATATCAAATAATGCACCAGTCTGTATTAATTAAGGCACCAGTCTGTATTCACAGTTCTGGTGAGCGGATTCTGTTCACTGAATATATCAAATAATGCACCAGTCTGTATTAATTAAGGCACCAGTCTGTATTCACAGTTCTGGTGAGCGGATTCTGTTCACTGAATATATCAAATAATGCACCAGTCTGTATTAATTAAGGCACCAGTCTGTATTCACAGTTCTGGTGAGCAGATTCTGTTCAACAAATATATCAAATAATGCACCAGTCTGTATTAATTAAGGCACCAGTCTGTATTCACAGTTCTGGTGAGCAGATTCTGTTCAAAAACATGACAAATAAAGGCACCAGTCTGTATTCACAGTTCTGGTGAGCAGATTCTGTTCACAAACATGACAAATAAAGGCACCAGTCTGTATTCACACAGTTCTGGTGAGCAGATTCTGTTCAACAAACATAGATCAGATACCAGTCTTTATTTACAAATAAAAGAATAGACAAGGTTCTTCTTACAAGGTGAGATATCCTTGAAGCGGTTCTTCTTCACATCTCCCACGTTGGCTTTCTCCGCTGCCGTCACTGGGGCCTTTAGCCCAAGAGGTAATTTCTGTACACAAAAGAAATTACATAAAATACTTATTCAAAATAACGTATTCTTATTCTTGTTGTTTCAAGTCCAGCTGACTGCACAAAGCCATATTAGGGCTACAACCATTTCAAAATGTACACAACATCTAGTTGGAAAAAAAAACTGGAAAAGAAAATCAAGTGCACATATCAATGTATGTGCGCACATAGTCTAAGGATACGTGTCTGGCATTGACCATTCCATCCAGGGTTTCAAAAATCAAACATGAATACAAACATGAACGTAACTATGGACACTAAAGCATACATAAAAAAAGGCCTTCATTACCTAAAATTGTTCCTGTTCAGCACATTTCCTAAGAGCCAAACATGCAGGCAATACATGTACCCACTACTCAATCCTAAGAGAAAGTGTGTAAGGCTTTATAGAACACATACATGTGAATGGACCAGCAAGGCAGAAAATGATTGGAAGAGACGACAGAAAGCAAAGGAGGAAGGAAGAAACAAAGACAGTGACAGAACAGAGGAAACTTCTAGTACAGAATTTCCAGAAGGTGGTGAAACCATTTGTACTGAAAGACTCAAAGAGCCTCTGGCATCCCCACAGAGAAAATTGTTGTGAAAAGTTGTCCCCAATGTATCATTATGGTGTTGTGAAAAGTTGTCCCCATGAATCATTATGGTGTTATGAAAAGTTGTCCTGAATATATCATTATGTTGATGTGAAAAGTTGTCGCCGATATATCAATACAGTGATCTGAAAAAGTTGTCCCCAATGCATCATTATGGTGTTGTGAAAAGTTATTCCCGATGTATCATTATGGTATGAAAAGTTGTCCCCAATGTATCATTATGGTGTGAAAAGTTGTCACCGATGTATCATTATGGTATGAAAAGTTGTCACCGATGTATCATTATGGTATGAAAAGTTGCCCCCAATGTATCATTATGGTGTGAAAAGTTGTCACCGATGTATCATTATGGTGTTGTGAAAAGCTGTCCCCTATGTATCATTATGATGTGAAAAGTTGTCACCGATGTATCATTATGGTGTTGTGAAAAGCTGTCCCCTATGTATCATTATGATGTGAAAAGTTGTCACCGATGTATCATTATGGTGTTGTGAAAAGCTGTCCCTATGTATCATTATGATGTGAAAAGTCGTCACCGATGTATCATTATGGTGCTGTGAAAAGCTGTCCCCTATGTATCATTATGATGTGAAAAGTTATCACCGATATATCATTATGGTGAGAAAAATTGTCCCCAATGGATCATTATGATGTGAAAAGTTATCCCCACTGTATCATTATGGTGTTGTGAAAAGTTGTCCCCGACTCTGTGGCCTCTGAGATGGTGTGGAAATGTGACAGAAATAAAAAGGAAAAAAAAAAAAAAAGAAGAGAGGGGCAGGAACACCTTCTTACCTGATACTCTGCACTGTAGCCACATACACTTTCCATATGATGCAGATGGCTCTGGAAAGCATCCACACAAATGGCCTCTGTCGTCGGGGAGAATGTCTCTGTAGCATTCATATACTGGTTTTCCTCCTCTTCTGATGACAACAATGGGCGAGCATTGTCAATCCGGTCCATATCTATCACTGTCAAAAACAAAAAAACACAAATCAGAATCAACCTAAACTACGAAAGTTCTAAGTCAAAATATGAGACTGGAAATCAAGTCCTGATAATGGTAAGATGACAGTTTGGGGTTTGGAGTTTGCCTAAAAGGGATTCATCACACTGGGGCAATTCCATGTGTGCTCAGCCCATATCTGACAGCAATTATCCAGCAGTCTCCTTGTGCCTGCATAAAAGCCTATGTGTTGGTAACATCTTGAACTAAGAAGCAGAAAAAAACGAGTGGGGTGGGGTAGGAGAAAACCTTTGACACACTAAGCTGACACCACCAGCTTTGACTACCACACCCTGTCCACCAACTGCAAAAACAACCCTATGGCTCCCTCACCCTATCCACCAGCTTCCTGCAGGAAGGTGGTGGATAGGGTCAGGGAGCCATAAGGTTAAGCTTTTGCTTTGCTAGCGTGGTTGACAATGCAGGATGCTGGTGGACAGTGTGCGGTAGTCAAAAAAGTGTTAAGATGGGCAGTGAACAGGCCAGTTTTTAATGTTGCTGGCTGGGACTGAACTCAAGACATCAGATCCTGAGTCCACGGCTCTGCCACAAGAACCAACCACTCCGCATATAAATAAATCGCCTGCTGGAGGGTCAAACCCGCGACCCATGCATTAGCAGCCAGCGTTCTAATCAAGTGAGCTAACAGGGCCACTAACCACTGACCTCTCACAACGCCTTCCACTGGACGAGTCTGAGAACAACACAAAATCTGAGAACACAAAACAGACTTCAGTAAGGATTAGTTCTGAGAACGACACAAAGCTGACTTCAGTAAGGATCAGTTCTGACAACAACACAAAGCTGACTTCAGTAAGGACCAGTTCTGAAAACAACACAAAGCTGACTTCAGTAAGGACCAGTTCTGAGAACAACACAAAGCTGACTTCAGTAAGGATCAGTTCTGACAACAACACAAAGCTGACTTCAGTAAGGATAAGTTCTGAGAACAACACAAAGCTGACTTCAGTAAGGACCAGTTCTGACATCACAACGCTGACTTCAGTAAGGACCAGTTCTGACAACAACACAAAGCTGACTTCAGTAAGGACCAGTTCTGACAACAACACAAAGCTGACTTCAGTAAGGACCAGTTCTGACAACACAAAGCTGACTTCAGTAAGGATCAGTTCTGACAACAACACAAAGCTGACTTCAGTAAGGATCAGTTCTGACAACAACACAAAGCTGACTTCAGTAAGGACCAGTTCTGACAACAACACAAAGCTGACTTCAGTAAGGACCAGTTCTGACAACAACACAAAGCTGACTTCAGTAAGGACCAGTTCTGACAACACAAAGCTGACTTCAGTAAGGATCAGTTCTGACAACAACACAAAGCTGACTTCAGTAAGGACCAGTTCTGACAACAACACAAAGCTGACTTCAGTAAGGATCAGTTCTGACAACAACACAAAGCTGACTTCAGTAAGGATCAGTTCTGACAACAACACAAAGCTGACTTCAGTAAGGATCAGTTCTGACAACACAAAGCTGACTTCAGTAAGGACCAGTTCTGAGAACAACACAAAGCTGACTTCAGTAAGGATCAGTTCTGACAACAACACAAAGCTGACTTCAGTAAGGACCAGTTCTGACAACAACACAAAGCTGACTTCAGTAAGGATCAGTTCTGACAACAACACAAAGCTGACTTCAGTAAGGATCAGTTCTGAGAACAACACAAAGCTGACTTCAGTAAGGATCAGTTCTGACAACAACACAAAGCTGACTTCAGTAAGGACCAGTTCTGACAACACAAAGCTGACTTCAGTAAGGACCAGTTCTGACAACAACACAAAGCTGACTTCAGTAAGGATCAGTTCTGACAACACAAAGCTGACTTCAGTAAGGATCAGTTCTGAGAACAACACAAAGCTGACTTCAGTAAGGATCAGTTCTGACAACAACACAAAGCTGACTTCAGTAAGGATCAGTTCTGACAACAACACAAAGCTGACTTCAGTAAGGACCAGTTCTGACAACAACACAAAGCTGACTTCAGTAAGGACCAGTTCTGACAACACAAAGCTGACTTCAGTAAGGACCAGTTCTGACAACACAAAGCTGACTTCAGTAAGGATCAGTTCTGACAACACAAATCTGACTTCAGTAAGGATCAGTTCTGAGAACAACACAAAGCTGACTTCAGTAAGGATCAGTTCTGACAACAACACAAAGCTGACTTCAGTAAGGATCAGTTCTGACAACAACACAAAGCTGACTTCAGTAAGGATCAGTTCTGACAACACAAGAGCGCTTCAGTAAAAGTCTTCTGAGAACTAACAGACCAACTGTCAGTAAGGATTTCTGACAACACAAACTATCAGCATGGATGTTCTGCAACCAAGACTGATTCAGGCCTGACAACACAAAGCTGACTTCAGTAAGGACAGTTCTGACAACAACAAAACTGACTTCAAAGGATCAGTTCTGACAACACACAAGCGATCAGAAGACAGTTCTGACAACACACAAAGCTGACTTCAGTAAGATCAGTTGACAACACAAAGCTGACTTCATAAGACAGTTTGACACAACACAACCTGACTTAAACCAGTTCGAACATGACAAACATTTCAACACATTCTGAACACAACACTATAGGATTCTACAAAACACAGCTGTTCTAGGACATTCTGACAACACAAGCTGACTCAGTAAGGAAGTCACAACCAAGCTTCAAGCGTTAGACACACAAAGTGACTAGTAAGCACACAATCGCGTAGTAACCTATCTAAACATACTCAACTACATACAAACCTACTACTAGTATCAGTTCTGACAAATGTAGATTCATAAGACAGTGAAGCAGTGAACAAAGTTAAACTAATTCAGTAAGGACATTCTCAACAAAGTGTCAGTTAACACTGCTCGCATCTGACTTAAGTTGAAACAACACTTGACTTCAAACGTTCCAACCTCAGAATCGTACACAAAGCTGACCATAAGAGTTTGAAACACACAAATGACTTCTGCAACCTACCCTACTCAACACAACACTGTACCTTGAAACAACAAAGCTGCCGTGACCATGTCTAACATGAAAGGATATGACACAACACAAAGTGTTATAAGCATTGATTTCATAGGACAGTTCTACACAACACAAGTGACTCAGTAGGACGTCTGAAACACCAAACGAGTCGTAACAGCCAACAGCTGACTCAGTACAGTGCACACAAGCTGACTTGTAAGGCCATTCTGAAACATACAAAGGCCATAGACAGTTGACATACAACACAAAGTGACTGTAGATTTACAACCACAAAGCTGATCAGTAGGTACATGTTAGCACAAAAGCTGACTTAGACAGGTCATGATCATTCAACCCATAAGGATTTCAACATGCAAACACAGCTGTTAGTAAGGACAGCTGTCAAAGACAACTGATCAGCTAGGATCAGTTTGACAACCAACTGACTTGAAGATATCTACAACACAACTGGATCTTATACATGACATACCAAACAGACTTCATGACATTCTAACAACCACTGGACTTGTAAAGGCTCTGGAATATACAAGGCATAGATGTTTGTACAGACATATCTGAACATAATTACAAGCTGATCTTTTACAGCCATACTGAGAGATTACAAGCAGGATCTTCTGGCCAGCTGACCTAAGACTCTGAACAGTGACTAACGTCTCAACCCGATGATCAGCAAGGACGTTACATCAAGGAAGCTGATACAGAAGCATGATCTTGTACAGTACGAACAACAAGCCTGATCTTGTACAGCATACGAGAATTAAAGGCCATGGATCTGTTACATGGCAAACCTGAGACTGATTTATCAAGGCACTGGATCTGTTACATGGCCATACACTAGGAAACTGATTTTCAAGGCCATGGTCTTGTTACATGCCATACCTGGAAGACTGATTTATCAAGGCCACTGGATCTTGTTACATGGCCATACCTGGAGGACTGATTTATCAAGGCCACTGGATCTTGTTACATGGCCATACCTGGAGGACTGATTTATCAAGGCCACTGGATCTTGTTACATGGCCATACCTGGAGGACTGATTTATCAAGGCCACTGGATCTTGTTACATGGCCATACCTGGAGGACTGATTTATCAAGGCCACTGGATCTTGTTACATGGCCATACCTGGAGGACTGATTTATCAAGGCCACTGGATCTTGTTACATGGCCATACCTGGAGCTCTGATTTATCAAGGCCACTGGATCTTGTTACATGGCCATACCTGGAGGACTGATTTGTCAAGGCCGCTGGATCTTGTTACATGGCCATACCTGGAGGACTGATTTATCAAGGCCGCTGGATCTTGTTACATAGCCATACCTGGAGGATTGATTTATCAAGGCCATTGGATCTTGTTACATGGCCATACCTGGAGGACTGATTTATCAAGGCCACTGGATCTTGTTACATGGCCATACCTGGAGGACTGATTTATCAAGGCCACTGGATCTTGTTACATGGTCATACCTGGAGGACTGATTTATCAAGGCCATTGGATCTTGTTACATGGCCATACCTGGAGGACTGATTTATCAAGGCCATTGGATCTTGTTACATGGCCATACCTGGAGGACTGATTTATCAAGGCCACTGGATCTTGTTACATGGCCATACCTGGAGGACTGATTTATCAAGGCCACTGGATCTTGTTACATGGCCATGACAATGTTGTTTTCTTTTCTTAACTGATGACAACAGATCCCTGTGTTACGAAATCCAAAACAAGTGCGGCTGCCCGCATCCAAGCAAACAGGAACCAGAAAAACAAGATCGAATCAGAACGCGCATCGAATACAACAAGACAAGCCAGGTGCAAATGCACAATCACGAGGCGGCAGGGAAGTTTTAGTCTTTTCTCATGATTTTGTGTTTGGTGTTCGTTTGTGATTGTGCATTTGCGCTTGACAAAGGCCAGTTGGCCGAAAATTTGCGCCTGTCTTGTCTTGTCGTATTGAATGTGCGTTCTGTTTCGATCTTCTTGTTTTTCAGATCCCTGTATTGTTTAACGTGCTGCTTGATGGTTTGGCACACCTGTCCACTGGTGTATCAGTGTACCTGATGTTTAGTGTCTTACAATAACATCTCACTTCCATGCCTTCGATATATCTTTCCAAATCAGCTGTGACAGTCTCTGTCTCATGTATACGGGAAGATGGATATACCAGCAAACTAAAAGTCTGATCTTGTGTTTCATGGAGATTTTCTTGTCCTTCCATACAGCTTTCAGTGTGGATAATGGTGTTTTTGTCTTTGCTGTCCTTGAAAGGATTTCTGGTTTAGATCCCTCATTGCCAATGATGATCTCAGCTAAGTGAATTGTTGAACAGTTCCTGGCTTCAATCCATGGATATTTATATCAGTGGTGATGGTTCTCCCGTGGGGATGCCGGGGGCTCTTTCAGTATAAATAGTATCCCCACATTCTGGAAATTCTGTGCTAGAAATTTCCTCTTTTCTGTCACTGTCTTTGTTTCTTTATTCCTCCTTTGCTTTCTGTTATTTCTTCCTGATCATTTTCTGCCGTGCTGGTCCACTCACCTATATGTGTTTGATAAAATTTTACATACTTTTTTTAAGGATTGATAATTGGGTACATGTGTTAAGTACATTTTGGCTCTATGGAGGCGAGATAGGCAAAAGCAATTTCAGATAATTTATACATGTTTTTATGTCCTTAGGTATGCTTACATTTGTATTTAGGTATGTTTTTTAAATCCTCTGTGTGATACATTGAACAGAGTGGTCAACGCCAGGGGCATGCCCTTAGATAATGTGCGCGAGTGCATTGATATATGTATTTAATTTTCTTTTCTTTTTATTTTCCTGTTGAAGTTTTGAATGTGTCTTGAAGCAGTTATAGCCCTGATGTGGCTCTATGCAGTCGGCTGGGCTTTAAACAACAATAACAGTGGTGATGGTGGTGTTGTGGCTGGCCGTCAATTTGATCTTCATGGCGCTGATTTCTAAGCCATTTGTTGATGTTTCATCCAGTCTTTTAACAAGCCAGCAAATTCTTGCTCACTGCCTGTCACACCATCAATGCTATCTGCAAAACAAAGGTTTGTGATGGTTTCTCCAGCAACACTGACTGTGCTGATTTGATCTTCAAGTGCGTCAGTCATGATGCGTTTTAGAAATATGTTGAACAGTGTGTGGGGACAGACAGCAGCCCTGATTGAGTCCAATCGAAGTATGGAACCCCTCTTCAACAGCACCATATCACTAAATATGTTTAACTGTGTGTACGTTGCATAGTTCTGTCAACTGAGCATGCATAGTGCATGAGCTTTAGTATCATAAGACGTGTGCTCTGTAAATGTTTCATCATCAGTATCGCTGTCAACTTTATCATTTTGTTTTCTTTATCACTTTTATTTCCATTACTCACCACAAATGTTGTCTGCGTTTTCACCAGCCTTTTCCATCTCTCTCAGTGTTTTCCTGCGCACAATAGAGACATCTGCATATGACCTCTCAGCTTTACATAACACAATGCAGTCACAGTCAAATGAATTGTAGTAATATTTTCCAAACTCAATTGGATTCACTGCACATTACACATTTTACAATACATAGAATGTGATACATATAGAAGTACTGATACATGACTCATAACATACAAATTAGAATACACACATTAATAAATATGTACAACTGAATATATACTAACAATGTCTGACTGTACACACACATATGGTTATAAACATACACAATGCCACATGATCAATAGTTTGACACAGAAGTACATAGAATGGATAAGCAACTATGATATCAACAATGGAGGGCCTGGGCGAACAGGTAAGTCTTTCTCTGTGACTTAAAGAGTGAAAGGGTGACTAAAATATGCTGAGCAGTCACTTTGAAAATACGAATGAGTTAACTCAACAGACACTGCATAACAACTTAGGTGATACAATATTACATCAGAATGAGTGAAATCTTCTATCCTTACCACCCAATTTCAAAACTCTCATCTTTCAAAAAATGACCTAGGACACTGAACCAGAAGACTGACAACCATGCATTCAGAGCTAAAGCACTCAAAACCAGTAACATTTCAGATTGGCCAATTTATTTTCATCATTATAATACTGATTTTTCTTCAGACTGCAAGATGGTACCTGATTCTGCCATTATTGAACAGAGGTTGCTCGGCAATGAATCTGCATTGACTCTCTTGTAAACTTTCAATTCACTCACAGATTCTTCCTCAGACCCAACGGTCTACTGTGAGGCAGGCCAAGCAGGCATGGTTTTGTCCGGAGATGATTCCTTCAAAGGACTTCTTTAAAAAATTATTGCTCTGTTTAACTCTATTGTGACTGCACTTGCCACAGCTGAGCTCTCCTACTGGCCTAGGGCTGCCACAGTGAAATCACTGAGAACCGGGTGCAAGTGAACTTATCCATCGATTTTAGACAAAGAAACTGGCAAAACGTAGCTGAAGCGTTCAACGTAAATTTCCTCCACAAGGGAAGCAACTGCCAACTACTAAATCATTAGCATAACAAAAGTAGAGGGACAAAGCAGATGAAATGACTAGATTTTTCCTGCGCAGACATTACCCACTCGAGGTCATCAGTGAAGCCCAGAAAAAAGTCAACTCTGTCTCTCGGCCAAATGCCCTCCATTCGAAGCCCAAAGCTGCCACAGAGGATCGGCCAGTCCTCAGTCTAGTTTACCACCCGTCCATGCACCTCGTAAAAAGGATCATCTTGTCCAACTGGAACATTCTGCAATCCAGTCCCACTACAGGTGAAACCTTTGACCAGCGCCCTTTGATCGTCTACAAGAGAGACACAAATCTCCGCGACTTGCTGGTGCATTCAAATCTCAGCAAACCAGTCAGCCAACCTCCAGGAACCTCTCCATGCAACAAACCTAAATGCAAGACATGTCCTTTCTTGTGCACAGCCACCACAGTCAAAGGCCCCAAATCTCATATGAGAATTACAAAACATTTCAACTGTCAAACTTATAACATTGTCTACTTGATCAGCTGCTCTAAATGTTCCCAACTGTATATTGGTGAAACTGGACGCACCCTTGACACACATTTCAAAGAACACTTGGCTGATATCCGCCACCAAAGGGATAAAACTATCCCCAATCACTTCAACCAATCAGACCACTCAATCAATGACATCCGAGTGAAAAGTCTGTGGCTTCTATACAATAACAGCACCATAGACAGGAAAGACAGAGAATCCCACCTCATAAATAAACTTGGAACACGCAAACCATATGGTCTTAATGACAAACCATAAGTAATCCATTGCGCAACAGAATTCAGACATGCCGTTTCATGTTTCTTCCTGTTCCCAGGCCTACCAGATTCATGGCACTGGGCACAATCTACTCCCTTACCTCTTGGCTCTTGCCCTGTGCCTTTTCAGAACAGGGCTATACCGATATAGCATGGCCACTTCTCAAAATTGCAGAACTCATCTCACTTCCCTTTTGACATCATAGTTGCCTCCCCTCTCCCCACTTCTTACTACTGCTCATGACAACATGGGCATTCCATTTCTTACCCACTGGACGAGGCGGCAGGGAAGTTTTTAGTCCCGTTTTTATTATCCATTGTTTGGTGTCTGTGATCTGTTTGTGACCGTGCGTTCGCGCTTGACAAAGGCTAGTTGGCCGAAAATTTGCGCTTGTTTTGTTTTGTTTTGTTGGATACGCGCTTGTATTGGTTTTCTTGTTCTTCTGGTTCCTGTTTGCTTGGGCGCGGGCAGTCACACTTGTTTTGAAAAGTAGAGGGAGTTATATACCCTAGACCGTCTGTTACTATGAGCGAAGTAGCCCGTCCTCAGTGAGAGCTCAGCTGTTACTTCGATCGAAGTAGCCCATCGTCAAAGAGTTAATGCCCAGTCAACTGTGCTGAGTCACACCAGGGCTATGACCATCACAGAATGTACACAATACCTCGCTGACTTTGAAACAACAAACAAACAAAAAAATAGAAATGAAAATTAAGCATACATAAGAATGTGTTTGCGTGTTAATCTAAGGATACGCCCATGCTGTTGACCATGCAGAGAGGGTTTAAAAAACAAACCTGAATACAAATATGATGACAACTAAGGACACTAAAACATATAAAAAATTGGCTTATATTAGCTAAACTGCTTCTACACCTTGTATTTCCTGTGAGCCAAACATGTACTGAACACATGCACCATATTATCAATCCCAATAGAAAGTATGTAAGATTATACAGAACACATACAGGTGAATGGACCTGCAAGGCAAAAAAAAAAAATAGGAGGAGATGACAGAAGGTAAAAGCGAAAGGCAGAAACAAACAAGAGAGACAGAAACAAGGAAATTTCTAGCACAGAATTTCCAGAAGGTGGACATACTGTTTATATTGAAAGAGCCCCTGACAACTCTACAGAGGACCTTGAAAGGACAGAAAGCTTTCAAGAAAATTCTGATTCTGGATAAGAAACCTTATTCAAGGACAAAGCATGTTACCTTCTGTGTACTCACCTATACATGACCACTGCCACAAACGCCAATACCACCACCACCACTGCCGCCACCACACCCACCAACACACCCACCAAGGAGGATGACCCCTGGTCATTGTCAGCGTTCCTGTTGCTGGCGTCGCTGTTTGTCATCTGCAAATCTGTAACGCGTCTGCTCTCCAGGGAGGTTTGTGCGACAGACATGGTGTATGTCATTTCTTCACTGGTAGTGGTGGTGCTGGGCAAGGCACTGGTTATATCTGGTGACAGGCTAACCCTGTCCGTATGTGTCTGCGTGGCTGCTGAAACAGTTGACGACACAGACTCACCCTCGCTGGTGGCCGACGTCACACTCACTGAGATAGCGTCAGAGGTAGATGGCTGTTCTGCGCCGTCAGTAGATTCATGCCGTGGATCCAGAGTAGAACCGACAGCACTGGTCGTCTGTGAAAACTCTGGCAGCACTGATGATGAGCTGAAAGGGCGTGAAGAGCTGGAGACCTGCCGGTCGGTGTAACTGTGCGACACAACTGGGTCAGTGAATGCTGTATCAGTCGTCACCATCTTGACCACGGGAGTAGACCTGTCACTTGTTCTCTCAGTCACGCTGTCGGTAGCTGTTAAGTCTGGTTCAACTGATGAAGAAACCGCTGACCTTGGCTCAGTGGTGCTGACAGACACTGGTGAGGGACGAGTAGTCACAGACACTGAGCTAGAAGATGGAACTACAGGTGTGGCAGGGGCAATGGTGGTAGTAGTCAATGATGGGGAGTGTGAATCGGAAGTTGTTGTGGCAACCGTTGATGGTGTTGTTGGCACAATCTCTGAACAACACAACAGTGGGAAAATTAGACATGTCTGTGCTATTACATGAAATTACCAAACCACATCTGTTCAGCTTAGATGAATGATATGTTGTTTAGCAAACCTTGAAGAAGTTGTTGGCTTAATTTATGAATAACACAAACAGCAGAAAAACCTGACCCTTTCACTCCCACATCCTGTTTGCCAGCTGCAAAAACTTAACCCTTTCAATCTCTCACCCTATCCACCAGCTTCCTGCAGGAAGCTGGTGGACAAGGTGAGGAAGTGAAAGGATTAAATTTTTGCTTGGCTGTCATGGCTAACAATGCAGGACGCTGGCGGATAGGCTGAGGGAGTCAAAGAGTTTAACAGATCACCAGTCTCCAAGATGCAGTGGTCAGCACAACAGACTACTGTCTGGAAGACTGAGCGTTCAAATTCCATCAGTCCTATTAAAGTTATTGTGCGACTTTTTGGCACCAAGTGGCTCCTAACCAGAGTTGAGCGTGCTATGGGCTCGATGGGAAGGCTGGGACCACACAGTCAAGTCTCATCCACTTCACGGATGTAATTCTTATTCTTATTGTTGCTTCAAGCCCAGCCGACTGCATACAGCATATCAGGGCTATAACCATTTCAATGCACATACAGTACTTCAACAGGGGAAAGAAAAGGGGGAAAAAATAATAATAATTAATAATAATTACAATATTTATATAGCGCAAAATCTTGATAAAATCAAATCTAAGCGCTGAAGCAGACACACACGCAGGCACGCACGCTCGCACACACACGCACGCACACATACAGACACACACACACACACACACACACACACACACACCCACACACACGCATGGCTATAAATGGGGAGAAAGAATAAAAGCAATAAAAGCAAGAATAAAAGCAATGGAAAATTATAGAGAGCATAGCATACAATTATATATTATAACCATGTGATTCCCTCCGAGCGGAGACAGGCTGCAGAGGGGAGGGTTGAGTGAGGTTAGGATTTTATGCAGGAGAGAAAAGGTGAGTTTTGAGAGCGGACTTGAAGGAGACAAAAGTAGGTTGCTGACGGACTGAGAGAGGAAGTTTGTTCCAGGAGAGTGGACCAGAAACAGAGATGTCCCTGGTACTGACCACTTCATCTGATTTATCACACAGGGGATCTAAAAAAAATGTCTAAACATAAATTCAAACATAACTAAGGACACTAAAATATATACAAGAACAGGTCTAAATAACCTAAAATTGCTTCTGCATATTATTATTATTATTATTAAGGGCATTTAGAGCGCCTAATCTTTCTGGAAAGCCCTAAGCGCTTACAAACTGTACAATACACATTACATCGAACATAGAAACATAGGCCTAATATAATTTTCATCATACATGGCGGACCTCTGTCACTCCATCCCACAAGCACATACACACCGTTAATAATATCAAATATTAGTACCTACTCTCTGGCACACACACACATATCCTCCTCCCACCCCGAGGCATATCTCACTTCCCAAGAGCCAAAAATGCACTCAATACATGTACCCAATTATCAATCCTAAGAGAAACATTTGTAAGACTTTATCAAACACATACAGATGAATGGACCAGCAAGGCAGAAAATGACAGGAAGAAATGACAGAAAGCAAAGGAACAAGGTAGAAACAAAGAGAATGACAGAAAAAGGAAAATAGCACAGAATTTCCAGAAGTGGGGATACTATTAATACTGAAAGAGCCCCCGGCATCCCCATGGAATCTTCACGGATGCATCACTGGGGCTGTTGTTAAAATCTACTGACTAACACTGCAGTGTCTTTATTTCCAGGGCCTGGTTGATGCCAACACATATTAGGAACATACAGTGCAGCCCTGTCAGTTTCAATCCTAGATGGAAGTCCATGGCATCATGATTCTCATCCCCATCGTCATCATCATCGCAGCACTGTAAAATTGTCCCAGCTTCTGTGGACATTAGAATGCCTTAAAAATGGGATAGGATTGAAAAAAAAAAGGTGAACACACATGAATCTGCATAAATGCAATGATCCTTAACCCTTTGACTCCCTCACCCTATCCGCTAGCATCCTGCATTATCTCTATGACAGCAAAGCAAAATCTTAACCCTTTCACTCTCTCACCTTATCCATCAGCTTCCTGCAGGAAGCTGGGGATAGGGTAAGGGAACAAAAGGGTTAAGTTTTTGCAGCTGGTGAATAGGGTGCAAGAGTGAAAGGGTTAAAAAAAAAAAAAAAAAAAGAAAACTTATCATATCCATACATCCATATATACATGAAATATTCACACAAAGTGAACTGACTATATAATGTAGGATTTTTTCTCCCCAATAAATCAGACCTATTATTCTTAAGATATGAAAATACAACAATGGTCTATTACCATAAAAAGTGCAATAAGAATGCATCTGATGTGAACTGTTTGCACTATACAACTGATTCGGTTCTGTCTGTTTTGTTTTCTTCATTATCATGTCATTCCAATTTACAACAGACATCAACAAACAAAGTGGTAACAGACGATGATATAAATTCACACAACAGAAAAAGGTATCATTGACATATAAACAACAAGTACACAAAAGAAACTTTTTATAACGATATCATGAAACAGCAGTAGTTTTCACCAGGAATATCAAGTATTATCAAACAGTGGCAATTTTCATCGTGAATATCAGTATTATCAAAAAGCACGGCTGCATTTTCCCAGCCATTCTGACACACTTTAGTTGCAAGCCAGCATCGCCTGCAAGTGCGAGTGCTATTTTTAGCCAGGCAGGGTCGACCAAAGTCTTATCTCTGTAGCGCGCCTTTGTGCTCAAGCCCTAGTGATAAAGAAGGAAGCTGAGTGCGCTATACACGGCAGCGGGATGGATGAAAAGGGTGTGGGAAGTGGAAGGGAAGGGGAAAGATGCGCGCTATTAATAGCCGGCAGGGCAGAGCCACCAAAAGTATCTCGGATTTGTGCGCCCTGAAAGCAGAAGTTTCCCAGAGAATATCAGTATTATCAAACAGTGGTAGTTTCACTATGAATATCAGTATTATCAAACAGTGGTAGTTTCACTGATAACATCAGTATTATCAAACAGTGGTAGTTTCACTGATAACATCAGTATTATCAAACAGTGGTAGTTTCACTGATAATATCAGTATTATCAAACAGTGGTAGTTTCACTGATAACATCAGTATTATCAAACAGTGGTAGTTTCACTGATAATATCAGTATTATCAAACAGTGGTGTTTCACTGATAACATCAGTATTATCAAACAGCGGTAGTTTCACTGATAACATCAGTATTATCAAACAGTGGTAGTTTCACTGATAACATCAGTATTATCAAACAGTGGTAGTTTCACTGATAACATCAGTATTATCAAACAGTGGTAGTTTCACTGATAACATCAGTATTATCAAACAGTGGTAGTTTCACTGATAATATCAGTATTATCAAACAGTGGTAGTTTCACGGAGAATATCGGTATTATCAAACAGTGGTAGTTTCACTGATAACATCAGTATTATCAAACAGTGGTAGTTTCACTGATAACATCAGTATTATCAAACAGTGGTAGTTTCACTGATAACATCAGTATTATCAAACAGCGGTAGTTTCACTGATAACATCAGTATTATCAAACAGTGGTAGTTTCACTGATAACATCAGTATTATCAAACAGTGGTAGTTTCACTGATAACATCAGTATTATCAAACAGTGGTAGTTTCACTTATAATAGTATTATCAAACAGCAGTAGTTTCACAGAGAATGTCAGTATTATCAAACAGTGGTAGTTTCACTGATAACATCAGTATTATCAAACAGTGGTAGTTTCACTGATAATATCAGTATTATCAAACAGTAGTAGTTTCACTGATAATTATCAGTATTATCAAACAGTGGTAGTTTCACTGATAACATCAGTATTATCAAACAGTTGTAGTTTCACTTATAATATCAGTATTATCAAACAGCGGTAGTTTCACTGATAATATCAGTATTATCAAACAGTGGTAGTTTCACTGATAACATCAGTATTATCAAACAGTTGTAGTTTCACTTATAACATCAGTATTATCAAACAGTGGTAGTTTCACTGATAATATCAGTATTATCAAACAGTGTAGTTTCACTGATAATATCAGTATATCAAACATGGTAGTTTTATTATGAATATCAGTATTATCAAACAGCGGTAGTTTCAGTGATAACATCAGTATTATCAAACGGCGGTACTTTCACTGATAACATCAGTATTATCAAACAGTGATAGTTCTGATAACACATATTATCAAACAGCGTAGTTTCAGTGATAACATCAGTATTATCAACAGCGTACTTTCACTGATAACATCAGTATTATCAACAGTGATAGTTTCACTGATAACATCAGTATTATCAAACAGTAGTAGTTTCACTGACAACATCAGTATTATCAAACATGTAGTTTCACTGATAACATCAGTATTATCAAACCGTAGTAGTTTCACTGATAACATCAGTATTATCAAACGGCGGTAGTTTCACGGAGAATGTCAGTATTAAATACATAATCTGTTCTTTGTGTGACAAATCATTCATTGTCATGGCAATCACACCTGGAGATGTTGGCCGAGTCTCTGAGCAAAACAAATAAACAAACAAAACTCGGCCGAGGCACTCTACAACCATGCATTAAAATAAAAACTTAAACAGATACTGGTATAATCTCTGATTCTCCCTTTCTGACTAGACTATCTGACCACTCCCCCCCCCCCCCCCCCCCTGCACTACCACACACATACATGCCTTACTCACACACGTACCTTTTCCAGGAGGGCAACGACCAGTCCAGGAATCACAAAGCTCCCCATCCTGGCAGTGACAATGCATAGAACAACCATTCTCTGGGCCATACCAGAACTTCGCACATGCTGAAAAAAACAACAACAAACAAAAAATGATGGTCAAACCATTCTAACAATCTCTCTTTCTATATAAAGATTATAACAAAACAAAAAAGGTACTTCTTAAGGTCACTATGACCTTGAGGACGTGTCAGTTGGAATAAAAACTGATGTGTTAACAAACAAATAAAAGTGATGGTCAAGCCTTTCTAACAATCTTTCTATAAAAAATTATTACCCCCCTCCCCCCCCCAAATATACCTCTTAAGGTAACTGTGACCTTGAGGAAACTTCAGTTGAACTAAAAATTTATATGTATCGATGTTTCATTTTTGGTATCTCAAGATGACATCTCTCCACTCAGAATGAATTCCATATGCACTGATGCCACCGATGCCATGTGGTGTGTGTCAAGGACAGTGGTAGACTATAACAACACTGTCAACAGTGGTAACAGATTTCAGCTATCAACAGAAGTTGCTGAAAACAAGTGGCTTCCACACCATCCTCAAAAAGTGTTGGTTTCGGGTACTCTTATGGTCCATGTGACCTTGACCTTTACCTCCAAACTTATGCATGTGCAACCCTTCAATGTTCTGCATCTTTGACCTACATTTGATACAGATCGATCCAGAAACAGGTAATTAGACCTTGTTGAATGTTCATACATTTTGGTCACACACATACACAAAACACACACACACACACACACACACACACATGTAATATGAAATGATCTCCCTTTTTCCTTAAAAAAATCAGCAAGGCACACCATCAACAACACAGCAAGGTAAAGGTTTTCTCTCAACCTTTTCACTCCACCACCAGGTCCACATGTAAAAGCTGGTGGACAGGGTGAGGGAGTGATTATCATTATTGTTTAAAACCCAACTGACTATGCAAAGCCATACCAAGGCTATATTCATCTCAATGCACACATAGCACCTTGTTGACTCAAGGAAAAAACCTGGAAAAGAAAAATGTTAAGAGGGAAAATAACATGTACACTTTGTTTGAGCAGGTGAGAGAGTTATGAAAATGTTATACAGGGTGTTCCAAAAGTCTTGGGCACATTTTAACATTGATTACCCCAAAAACCCTGAAGAATACAACAATGCATGTTACAAAACCATCATTATCGTCCCAAATAAAATTCATGGATTCAGCTTTAAAATGATACCAGTTTTATCTTACTACCGCTCATAGTTCAGCAGATATGAGGACTTGAAATGTGCCCAAGACTTCTGAAACACCCTGTATATCATAAAGGATCACGAGCAATCATTGGCAAATGGACAAAAATGTACAGACATACAGACAGACAGGACAGAGAGACACAGACACAGACACAGACAGAAAACATTTGGCTAATACAGACAGACAGATGAACACAAAGCTGACAAACGGACGACAGACATACAACCAACAGATAAGCAGACACACACAGACACGATGAACACACAAAACAACAGACACAGCACAGACAGACACTGTTAGGACACACATGTAAAAACCGACAGGGAGAGACACTGACGGGATACACACACAAAACAAAATGACAGACACTGTTACAATAAACAGGCAAAATGCACAGACTAGCAGAGACCCATAAGACAGACACACAGTGGGTAAAATGACAAAACTATTTTCATCATCATTATCGTTTAAAGCCCAGCCGATTGTGCAGAGCCATTTCAGGGGAATAACCATCACCTCTCTAAACCTGAAAAAAGCTGGAAAAGATATTAAGTACACATATCAATGCACATGCGCATACGCCCCTGTCCAATTTATCACCTGGAGGGTTAAAAAAACAAAACAAATACAAATATATAAACATAATTAAGTACAGAACAAGACGTCAATACCAGACTCGAAAATGCCTGGGGTGCTCTAAATCAACTGGACAAAATCTGGAAATCCAATCTACCAGACAACCTGAAAAGGAACTTCTTCCGAGCAGCAGTAGAGTCCGTTCTTACATATGGCTCAATCTCTTGGACCCTAACAACAACATTGGAGAAGAAGATTGATGGAGCATACTCACGAATGCTGCGTGCAGTCCTGAACAAATCCAGGAAAGAACATCCAACAAACAAAGAGTTATATAGTAAGATCCCACCAATCAGTAAATTAATACGTCAACAAAGACTGCGTTTCGCGGGACACTGCTGTTGTAGCAAAGAAGAACTGGTGGGGGATGTTCTACTATGGAGACCCAGTCACGGCAAACAAAGACCAGGACGTCCAAAGAAGACCTTCATCGACCAACTGATCGATGATACGGGCTGTCAGTATGATGAACTACCTACTGCAATGTCTGACAGAGAAGGATGGAGGAAACGTGTCATGGATAGCCGAGCAAGCTCGACACTGAACTGAACTGAAAGTACAGTATAACATATATAAAAACTGACATAAATTACCTAAAACTGCCTCTGCAATCATGTTTCCTTAGACCCAAAAATGCACTCAGTACATGTGCCCAATTATCAATCCTACGAGAAAGTATGGAAGGCTTTATGGAAAACTGACAGAGATACTTGCCGACAAAACGACAGACAGATGAACGCAAAGATGACAAACAGACAAAACAGACAGCCATACACAGGCAAGGACAGACAAAACAGACGGAGACAGACAAAACAGACGGAGATAGACAAAACAGACAGGATAGACAGACGGAGACAGACAAAACAGACAGGATAGACAGACGGAGACAGACAAAACAGACAGGATAGACAGACGGAGACAGACAAAACAGACAGGATAGACAGACGGTAGACAGACATAGACAAAACAGACAGGATAGACAGAGATGACAGACAAAACAGACAAGACGAGGTAGACAGACAGGAGACAGACAAAACAGACAGGATAGACAGACGATACAGACAAAACAGACAGGATAGACAGACAGAGACAGACAAAACAGACAGGATAGAGCAGACAGGATAGACAGACAAAACAGACAGGATAGACAGATGAGACAGAAAACAGACAGGATAGACAGAGACAGACAAAACAGACAGGATAGACAGATAGAGACAGAAAAACAGACAGGATAGACAGACAGAGACAGACAAAACAGACAGGATAGACAGACGGAGACAGATAAAACAGACAGGATAGACAGAAGAGACAGAAAAAACAGACAGGATCAGACAGACGGATACAGACAAAACAGACAGGATAGAACAGACAGAGACAGGACAGAGGAGACAGACAAAACAGACAGGAGACAGATAGACAGATAACAGACGGAACAACAAACAGACAGGATAGACAGAGACAGACAAAACAGACAGGATAGACAGACACAAAAACAGACAGGATAGACAGAAGACAGATAAAAAACAGACAGGATAAAACAGATAGAGACAGACAGGAAGAGACAGATAGAGACAGATAAAACAGACAGGATAGACTATAAGAGAGAGACAGGATAGACAGATAGAGACAGATAAAACAGACAGGATAGACAGACGGAGACAGACAAAACAGACAGGATAGGAACAGAACGGGATGACAGACACAAAACAGACAGACGGAGACAGACAAAACAGACAGGATAGACAGACGGAGACAGACAAAACAGACAGGATAGACAGACGGAGACAGACAAAACAGACAGGATAGACAGACGGAGACAGACAAAACAGACAGACGGAGACAGACAAAACAGACGGAGATAGACAAGACAGACAGATGGAGACAGACAAAACAGACTGACACAGACGGGACAAAACGACAAAAACAAACATAAACAGACAGCCAGAAGGTTGAGAACATTCCTGAGTTAACCCCAGGTTTTATCCCTTTTGACTCCCTCACCCTATCCACTAACTGTAAATACTTAACCCTTTGACTCCCTCACCGTATCCACTAACTGTAAATACTTAACCCTTTGACTCCCTCACCCTATCCTCTAACTGCAAATACTTAACCCTTTGACTCCCTCACCCTATCCACTAACTATAAATACTTAACCCTTTGACTCCCTTACCGTATCCACTAACTGTAAATACTTAACCCTTTGACTCCCTCACCCCATCCACTAACTGCAAATACTTAACCCTT
Organism: Monoplex corrugatus; assembly: GCA_030674185.1. Classification (NCBI taxonomy): domain Eukaryota; kingdom Metazoa; phylum Mollusca; class Gastropoda; order Littorinimorpha; family Ranellidae; genus Monoplex; species Monoplex corrugatus. Next base: position 5,515,560 of record CM060312.1, on the reverse strand, counting down.
TGACTCCCTCACCCTATCCACTAACTGTAAATACTTAACCCTTTGACTCCCTCACCCCATCCACTAACTGCAAATACTTAACCCTTTGACTCCCTCACCCTATCCACTAACTGCAAATACAAAACCCTCTGACTCCCTCACCCTATCCACTAACTGTAAATACTTAACCCTTTGACTCCCTCACCCTATCCACTAACTGCAAATACTTAAGCCTTTGATTCCCTCACCCTATCCACTAACTGTAAATACTTAACCCTTTGACTCCCACACCCTATCCACTAACTGCAAATACTTAACCCTTTGACTCCCTCACCCTATCCACTAACTGCAAATATTTAACCCTTTGACTCCCTCATCCACCGGCTTCTTGCAGGAAGCCAGTGGATAGGGTGAGGAGTTCAAAAGGTTAAGTTTTTGTTTTCCTTGCATGGTTGACAATGCCAAATGCTGGTGGACAGTGTGCAGGAGTCAAAGGGTTAAGAATGTTTCTGAATTCAGTACTTACAATAAACGTTAACCTCACAGAGATCGACTGCTTCTTCACAGTTGATCCACACTTGCTTTGGTCGGCTTTTGGGCATGTTGCACTTGAATCTGACCACCCCTCTGGATGTGGAGTTGATCTTTTTGCAGTCTCTAATCTTGCATTTGTCAAACTTTGTCTCAGATTGTCCAGCTGCACAGTTATGACAATAACAATATTGCTATGCTGTACAGTTATGACAACAATAATACTGCTATGTTGCACAGTTATGACAATAATAATATTGCTATGCTCCACAGTTATAACAACAATGATACTGCTATGCTGTACAGTTATGACAACAATAATATTGCTATGCTGCACAGTTATGACAATAATATTGCTATGCTGCACAGTTATAACAACAATAATATTGCTATGCTGCACAGTTATGACAACAATAATATTGCTATGCTGCACAGTTATGACAACAATAATACTGCTATGCTGTACAGTTATAACAACAATAATATTGCTATGCTGTACAGTTATAACAACAATAATATTGCTATGCTGTACAGTTATAACAACAATAATATTGCTATGCTGCACAGTTATAACAACAATAATATTGCTATGCTGTACAGTTATAACAACAATAATATTGCTATGCTGTACAGTTATGACAATAATATTGCTATGCTGTACAGTTTTAATACAATAATATTGCTATGCTGTACAGTTTGACAACAATAATATTGCTATGCTGCACAGTTATAACAACAACAATATTGCTATGCTGTACAGTTATAACAACAATAATATTGCTATGCTGTATAGTTATGACAACAATAATATTGCTATGCTGGACAGTTATAACAACAATAATATTGCTATGCTGCACAGTTATGACAACAATAAAAGATTGCTATGCTGCACAGTTATGACAACAATAATATTGCTATGCTGTCACAGTTATGACAACAATAATATTGCTATGCTGTACAGTTATAAACAATAATATTGATATGCTGTACAGTTTATGACACATAATATTGCTATGCTGTACAGTTATGACATACAATAATATTGCTATGCTGACAGTTATGACAACAATAATATTGCTATGCTGTACAGTTATGACAACATAATAATTGCTATGCTGTACAGTTATAACAACAATAATATTGCTATGCTGCACAGTTATAACAATAAATATTGCTATGCTGCACAGTTATAACAACAATAATATTGCTATGCTGTACAGTTATGACAACAATAATATTGCTATGCTGTACAGTTTATGACAACAATAATATTGCTATGCTGTACAGTTATGACAACAATAATATTGCTATGCTGTACAGTTATGACAACAATAATATTGCTATGCTGATACAGTTGTTACAACAATAATATTGCTATGCTGTACAGTTATGACAACAATAATATTGCTATGCTGTACAGTTTTGACAACATAATATTGCTATGCTGCACAGTTATAACAATAATTGCTATGCTGCACAGTTATAACAACAATAATATTGCTATGCTGTACAGTTATGACAACAATAATATTGCTATGCTGTACAGTTATGACAACAATAATATTGCTATGCTGTACAGTTATGACAACAATAATATTGCTATGCTGTACAGTTATAAACAATAATATTGCTATGCTGTACAGTTATACAACAATATATTGCTATGCTGTACAGTATAACCAATAATATTGCTATGCTGTACAGTTATGACACAATAATATTGCTATGCTGTACAGTTATGACAACAATAATATTGCTATGCTGACAGTTATACAAAAAAATTGCTATGCTGTACAGTTATAACAACAATAATATTGCTATGCTGTAAGTTATGACAACAATAATATTGCTATGCTGCAGTTATACAACAATAATATTGCTATGCTGCACGTTAACAACAATAATATTGCTATGCTGTACAGTTATGACAAATAATTTGCTATGCTGTACAGTTATGACAATAATATTGCTATGCTGTACAGTTAACAACAAATATTGCTATGCTGACAGTTATAACAACAATAATTTGCTATGCTGTACAGTTATAACAACAATAATATTGCTATGCTGTACAGTTATGACAACAATATATTGCTATGCTGTACAGTTTAGACAACAATAATATTGCTATGCTGCACAGTTATAACAAATAATATTGCTATGCTGCACAGTTATAACAAATAATATTGCTATGCTGCACAGTTATACAACAATAATATTGCTATGCTGTACAGTTAGACAACAATAATATTGCTATGCTGTACAGTTATAACAACAATAATATTGCTATGCTGTACAGTTATAAAAACAATAATATTGCTATGCTGTACAGTTATAACAACAATAATATTGCTATGCTGTACAGTTATACAACAATAATATTGCTATGCTGTACAGTTATACAACAATAATATTGCTATGCTGTACAGTTATGACAACAATAATATTGCTATGCTGCACAGTTATACAATAATATTGCTATGCTGTACAGTTATAACAACAATAATATTGCTATGCTGTACAGTTATGACAACAATAATATTGCTATGCTGTACAGTTATGACAACAATAATTGCTATGCTGTACAGTTATGACAACAATAATATTGCTATGCTGTACAGTTATGAAACAATAATATTGCTATGCTGTACAGTTATACAAAATAATATGCTATGCTGTACAGTTATGCAACAATAATATTGCTATGCTGTACAGTTATGACAACAATAATATTGCTATGCTGTACAGTTATGACAACAATAATATTGCTATGCTGACAGTTATGACAACAATAATATTGCTATGCTGTACAGTTATGACAACAATAATATTGCTATGCTGACAGTTAGAAACAATAATATTGCTATGCTGTACAGTTATGACAATAATATTGCTATGCTGTACAGTTATAATTACAATAATATTGCTATGCTGACAGTTATAACACAATAATATTGCTATGCTGTACAGTTATGACAATAATAATATTGCTATGCTGTACAGTTATAACAACAATAATATTGCTTGCTGTACAGTTATGACAATAATAATATTGCTATGCTGCACAGTTATAACAACAATAATATTGCTATGCTGCACAGTTATAACAACAATATATTGCTATGCTGCTACAGTTATAACAACAATAATATTGCTATGCTGCACAGTTATAACAACAATAATATTGCTATGCTGTACAGTTATAACAACAATAATATTGCTATGCTGTACAGTTATAACAACAATAATATTGCTATGCTGTACAGTTATAACAACAATAATATTGCTATGCTGTACAGTTATACAACAATAATATTGCTATGCGCACAGTTATAACAACAATAATATTGCTATGCTGTACAGTTATAACAACAATAATATTGCTATGCTGTACAGTTATACAACATAATTGCTATGCTGCACAGTTATAACAACAATAATATTGCTATGCTGTACAGTTATGACAATAATAATATTGCTATGCTGTACAGTTATAATTACACAATAATATTGCTATGCTGTACAGTTATAACAACAATAATATTGCTATGCTGTACAGTTATGACAATAATATTGCTATGCTGTACAGTTATAATTACAATAATATTGCTATGCTGTACAGTTATGACAACAATAATATTGCTATGCTGCACAGTTATAACAACAACAATATGCTATGCTGTACAGTTATAACAACAATAATATTGCTATGCTGTATAGTTATGACAACAATAATATTGCTATGCTGGACAGTTATAACAACAATAATATTGCTATGCTGCACAGTTATGACAACAATAATATTGCTATGCTGCACAGTTATACAACAAATATTGCTATGGCACAGAACAACAATAATATTGCTATGCTGTACAGTTATGACAACAATAATATTGCTATGCTGTACAGTTATGACAACAATAATATTGCTATGCTGCACAGTTATAACAACAATAATATTGCTATGCTGCACAGTTATAACAACAATAATATTGCTATGCTGCACAGTTTATAACAATAATATTGCTATGCTGTACAGTTATGACAACAATAATATTGCTATGCTGTACAGTTATGACAACAATAATATTGCTATGCTGCTACAGTTATAACAACAATAATATTGCTATGCTGTACAGTTATGACAACAATAATATTTGCTATGCCTTACAGTTATAACAACAATAATATTGCTATGCTGTACAGTTATGACAACAATAATATTGTTATGCTGTACAGTTATGACAACAATATTGCTATGCTGTACAGTTTATGACAACAATAATATTGCTATGCTGTACAGTTATGACAACAATAATATTGCTATGCTGTACAGTTTAACAACAATAATATTGCTATGCTGTACAGTTTATAACAACAATAATATTGCTATGCTGTACAGTTATGACAAACAATAATATTGCTATGCTGTACAGTTATGACAACAATAATATTGCTATGCTGTACAGTTATGACAACAATAATATTGCTATGCTGCACAGTTATAACAACAATAATATTGCTATGCTGCACAGTTATGACAACAATAATATTGCTATGCTGTACAGTTATGACAACAATAATATTGCTATGCTGTACAGTTATAACAACAATAATATTGCTATGCTGTACAGTTATAACAACAATAATATTGCTATGCTGTACAGTTATAACAACAATAATATTGCTATGCTGCACAGTTATGATTACAATAATATTGCTATGCTGCACAGTTATGATTACAATAATATTGCTACCATCAGTTCAAATAATGGTGATGATAATGTGGATGACAACATCGATGACAACAACAATGAAATCTATAAGTAACACTATCAATACTTTCTTTAAAAATGCAACTGCCTCAAATTGCACAGCAATGAACAGTGACAAGCATAGCCAACTATTGCAACAATAAATTTAGAAAAGTGTCAAGAAATAGCTATGAGAATAGCTGTTATTGCTGTTTAAAATCCAGACAATTGCACATCAGGGCTAGAACCATCTCAAAAAGTATACCATACATCACTAAAAAAAAAAAGAAAAAGACTTGTGGAAATGAAACTTAAGTACACATATCAACGTATCTGCTCACATAATGATAATCTATGGATATGCCCCTGGCACTGACCACTCTATTCAATTTATCACCAAGGGAGGTAAAAAAAACATACCTGAATACAAATGAAAACACAACTAAGGACACTAAAACATAAAAACAGGCCTAAATTACCTAAAACTGTTTCTGCACATCACATTTCCTTAGAGCCAAAAATGCACATAATACGTGTACCCAATGATCAATCCTAAGTGAAAGTGTGTAAGACTTTATTAAACACACACAAGTGAACGGACCAGCAAGGCAGAAAATGACTGGGCAAAATGACGGAAAGCCAAGGAGCAAGGGAGAAACGAAGAGAGTGACAGAAAAGAGAAAATTTGTAGCAAAGAATTTCCAGGTGGGGATGCTATTCACACTGAAAGAGCCTCCAATATCCCAACAGGGGGAGCTAAGAGAAGAACAAGCATGTTTCTCGAGTGGCAGATCCTTTACTGACTAAATCTTTGTCATCAGAACAGTGACAGGGTAATCACTACAATGGGACTCTTCTGATTACACCACCTTTATTGATTTTGAAAGAGCATTTACTAGCGTACATCCCCTCTCACTCCGGAAAACATTAAAGACATATGTATTTCCTAGCTTGGTTGTCAACATCCTAAAAGATGTGTACACTGGCAACCAGTGCTGCGTGAGGCATGATGGTCAATGGAGTGGATCCAAGTCAAAACGCAGTTAACCCTGTGAGTCCCACACCATATTCACCACCTGCAAAAGCATAACCCTTTGACTCCCTCATCCTATCCACCAGCTTCCTGCAGGAAGCTGGTGGATAGGGTGAGGGAGTCAAAGGGTTAAGTTTTTGCTTTGCTAGCATGGCTGACAATGAAGGATGCTGGTGGACAGGGTGTGACATCAAAGGGTTAGACAAGATTTCATAATCTTGGTTTTACTCTTTCTTGTTCTCATTGCCTGGGTGAGGAGGAAAGCAACCAACGACCATCTAGGGGGACTGGTTTGGAGCCTCACCAAACGGCTGGAGGTTAATGGTAGCCTCTTTCACAATCACAGAAAGACCTTCACAAAAAGATGGGTAGAGCAGATTACATAACAGGTCAATAGGCCTCGAGACCCACCTAGGTAAAACCAAGATCACGAAAAAAGAAAAAGCATACATCAAGTATAAAAAAAAAAATTTTAAAAAGCAGACACCATCTAATTCTACTAGCATACATCAAAACAGACAGACACCATCTAATTCTACAAGCACACATCAAAAGACAGACACCATCTAATTCTACTCATCATCATCATCAGGTGCCCTGCCGCATGGTGTTGGCGATCATGGACTTCCATCTGTCTCTATCTCTCGTTGCCCCTAGCATCTCCCCCACCCTCCTCGTCTGCAAGTCCGTCCAGCATTTTCTCCCTGGGTCTACCTTGTGCTCTCTTTCCCTCCAGCTTTCCTATTGTGACCAGGTGCTCCAAATCCCCCTTCCTCATAAAATGGCCTATAAATGTTGCCTGTCTTTTCCTAATCTTCCTTATAAGTGATCTACTTGAGTCTGCCTCCATCAAGACTGTCTCGTTTGTTTTCTTTGCTGTCCATGGAACTCTCAACATTTTTCTTAGGAACCACATCTTGGATGCCTCAATCTTGTTCTGGCTTTGCTTGTTGACTGTCTATGCCTCACATCCATACAACAGTATTGGTTCTATATAACATTCAAGAACTCTCTTCCTGATGTTAATTGATAGGCATTTGTTGGTAAGATTGTGTGTCATCTTCTTGAATGCTGTTTTGGCTTGGCCGATTCTGCCAGCTATTTCTGATGTGCATCTGCCATCTGATGAAATGATCGTTCCCAGGTATTTAAATTTATCAACCTGTGTCAAGATTGTGCCATTTGCTGTTATTTTGCATGAGGGGATTTCATGTTTTTTACTGATCACCATGACTTCAGTCTTCCTGCTGTTTAGTTCCAGCCCCTTACCTTTGCTTTCTATTTCTAGTATATTCACAAGGTTTTGTAGGTCCCTTTCATTTTCTGCAATTAGCACGGGGTCATCTGCGTATCGAATGTTTATCATTTTCCCTCCAACCTTTAATCCAGGATCTTCTTCTAGGTTTCTCATGATGTTTTCGCTGTAAAGTGAAAACAGATCTGGTGACAAAACACAACCCTGTCTGACTCCTCTTTTGATGTTTTGGAAAGAGCTTACATTGTTTTCTATTCTCATTGCAGCTGTTTGTTCCCAGTACATATTTCTGATTATTCATAGATCTTTTCCATCAACACTGAGTCTCTCCAGTTGGTTGATCAATTCATCATGTCTTACCCGATCGAAAGCCTTGGTGTAGTCAACAAAGCATAAATACAAATCCCTATTCATCTCAATTGACCTCTCTATGATAGTTCTTAGGATGTATATGGCATTAATAGTTCCCTTCCCTTCCACAAATCCACACTGTTCTTCTGCTATTTCTCTTTTGATTCTATTCCTTGTCCTCATCATAATTATTCTTAACAGGATTTTTGTTACATGACTCATCAAATTGATTGTGCGATGGAGTTTGCATTCTATAGCCCCTGTCTTCTTTGGAAGTGCAATGAAAATTGATTTTGACATATCTTTGGGGATTTTTCCAGTGTTGTAAATTTCATTTACGAGGATTGTTATTTTTTCTATGCCAAATTCCTCCAGGGCTTCAATCATTTCTGTAGTAATGTCCTGGGGCTTTTCCTGGTTTCATCTTTTTCAGTGCCGCTCTGACTTCATCTTTCATTAAGGGCGGTCCTTCAGAGTTCTTTTTTATAATGTGTTCTTCGTTTCTGTCATCCTCAAAAAGTTCTTTAATGTACTCTCCCCATCTGTCAATACTTTGTTTTTTTCCATGATAAGCATGCCATCTTTCGATTTCAAGCAACTAGTTGATGTGCATGTATTTTTCCTGTGGACAATTTCTTCAATTCGTCTGTACATACCCTAGCACACATCAAAAGACAGACAGCACCATCTAATTCTACTAGCATACATCAAAACAGACACCATATAATTCTACTAGCATACGTCAAAACAGACAGGCACCATATAATTCTACTAGCATACATCAAAACACAACGGGAAAGCTGGAGGGAAAGAGAGCACAAGGTAGACCCAGGGAGAAAATGCTAGATGGACTTGCGGAGTGGCTGAAGATGAGGAGGGTGGAGAAGATGCTTGGGGCAACAAGAGATAGAGACAGATGGAAGTCCATGATCACCAACACCATGCGGCAAGGCACCTGATGATGATGATGATGACATCAAAACAGACAAGACACCATATAATTCTACTAGCATATGTCAAAACAGACAGACACCATCTAATTCTACTAGCATACATCAAAACAGACAGACATACACCATCTAATTCTACTAGCATACATCAAAACAGACATACACCATCTAATTCTACTAGCATACATCAAAACAGACACACACCATCTAATTCTACTAGCACACATCAAAACAGACACACACCATCTAATTCTACTAGCACACATCAAAACAGACACACACAATCTAATTCTACTAGCATACATTAAAACAGACAGACATACACCATCTAATTCTACTAGCACACATCAAAACAGACAGACACCATCTAATTCTACTAGCATACATCAAAACAGACAGACATACACCATCTAATTCTACTAGCACACATCAAAACAGACACACACCATCTAATTCTACTAGCACACATCAAAACAGACACACACAATCTAATTCTACTAGCATACATTAAAACAGACACACACCATCTAATTCTACTAGCACACATCAAAAGACAGACAGACATACACCATCTAATTCTACTAGCACACATCAAAACAGACACACACCATCTAATTCTACTAGCATACATCAAAACAGACACACACATCTAATTCTACTAGCACACATCAAAACAGACACACACCATCTAATTCTACTAGCACACATCAAAACAGACATACACCATCTAATTCTACTAGCACACATTAAAACAGACATACACCATCTAATTCTACTAGCATACATCAAAACAGACATACACCATCTAATTCTACTAGCACACATCAAAACAGACATACACCATCTAATTCTACTAGCACACATTAAAACAGACACACACCATCTAATTCTACTAGCATACATCAAAACAGACACACACCATCTAATTCTACTAGCATACATCAAAACAGACAGACGGACACCATCTAATTCTACTAGCATACATTAAAACAGACATACACCATCTAATTCTACTAGCATACATCAAAACAGACATACACCATCTAATTCTACTAGCACACATCAAAACAGACAGACATACACCATCTAATTCTACTAGCATACATCAAAACAGACATACACCATCTAATTCTACTAGCATACATCAAAACAGACAGACATACACCATCTAATTCTACTAGCACACATCAAAACAGACATACACCATCTAATTCTACTAGCATACATCAAAACAGCAGACACACACCATCTAATTCTACTAGCACACATCAAAACAGACACACACCATCTAATTCTACTAGCACACACCAAAAGACAGACAGACGGACACCATCTAATTCAACTTACATACATCAAAACACAGAAAGACACCATCTGATTTTACTGGCAAACACCAAAACACACAGACCAACCTGACAGATGCACCTCCACCAGATTTCCACTACTACGACGGCGAGCCATAACCAGCTTCGTCTTATTCAGCACCAGCTTGCACGACTTTAAGTCACCATCTTGAAGCGTAAGGTCTCTCTTTTTGTTTCTTGGTGCAATTTTCTCTGTGCACAAAAATGAAACGAGATTGACATCTAAAAATTCATGGAGATGAAAAAGAATCAACATATTCTCTGATGAAATAAAAAGTTATAGTAATACTCAACTGATTAATACCAATACGGAGAAAGAAAATAATTAATGTGTTGTCATTATATATATATATATTGATATTTGTGTGTGTGTGTGTTGTGTGTGTGTGTGTGTGTGTGTGTGTGTGTGTGTGTGTGTGTGTGTGTGTGTGTGGTGTGTGTGTGTGGTGGGGTGTGGTGGTGTTGTGTGTGTGCTGTGTTGTGCCGCTGTGGTGTGCTGTGTGATGTGGTGCTGCTGCTGCTCTGCTGCGATGTGTGTGTGTGTGTGTGTGTGTGTTGTGTGTGTGTGTGTGTGTGTGTGTGTGTTTGTGTGTGTGTGTGTGTGTGTGTGTGTGTGTGTGTGTGTGTGTGTGTGCATGCCTGCATTTGAATATTTGAATATTTGAATATTTGAATATTTCTCTATGAAATGACACTGATCCTCTTTTCTCTATAAGTTGTTCATCTACCTTTTGACCCCTGCATGAGGCCTTCATCAAGATGAGTGCTGGATGTGTGTTGTAGCTGTGCTCAAGGCCAACACTCATCCTGATCAAGGCTTCACTCACAGGTCACAAAACACATGACAACTGACGGGCAAGGTAGTCAAGTAGATAAACGTCAGACTTCCAACCAGAACGTCCAGAGTTCGATCCGTCTAGACATGTCTACCTGGTGGTTGAAGGGTAGATAATTTCCCAACCTCCCTGATCAACATAGTCGTATGTGACCTCCCACCACGAAATCAGTCTTAACTAACATTTTGGGCATTTTGAGATATACATATCACTAGAAAGTGTTCATTCTGCTGATTATTTTGGAACTTGAATAAAGCTTGCACTCAAAAAAATGTAGAAGTTATGCATGTTTAAAGTCATTAAGTTGTATGACAGCCATTTTGAGAAAACGGCCTCTAGGTTTTTCAACTTTTGTGTGCTTTCCTACACATTTTCCTAAAATTTCTTTATTTGGTGGCTTTGACCCAGTTTGTTTCTAATTTTCGCTGTCATTATCTGAAAGGTGCAACAAAGAGCTTTCCATCAGTTTATTACATGTGCAGGTACTGTACAATTTACGGTTCATAATAAGAGACAAAAATAAGTACTTTTGGTAGGAAATTGCGTTCTTTCTGCTGCCATCAGTGCATTAAAATACCGATTTAAATTGATTAATATTTTTTCAAGAAAACAAAAATTCTGTGGGGGATATATTATAGTCTACATTAAATCAATTTAGAGAAAAAGTCAAAATACCCCAGATAGACCCTCAGTCACCTTTTCAGCTCCTAGTGCTGTTCGACTGTCTGCGAGTTAAGACTGATTTGGTGGTGGGAGGTCACATATTCATATTTCCCACTCATATTCAGTTCTTCTGTTACAGTGGATTTACCATGTGAAACTAAGGCTGCTCTCCCCTTTGAGACCGCGTTGCTGCAGTGCAGAGTCACCCGATTTTTTTTTTTTTCTGATCAAGACTTTAGAAAGGCAAGAAAGCTAATTGGCCTTGAAGGGGAGAGAATTGGGAAATCAACTTATGTGCGCAGACCTGCAAAAGCGCAATCCCCCTATGTGTGTATATGCATATCTCTTCACTACACATGATATTTATTTTGACATCATTTCAATACACACACAACCTTTCTGGCATAACACTTTCATTAATAAATACAACCTTTCTGGCATAACACTTTCATTAATAAATACAACATTTCTGGCATAACACTTTCATTAATAAATACAACATTTCTGGCATAACACTTTCATTAATAAATACAACATTTCTGGCATAACACTTTCATTAATAAATACAACATTTCTGGCATAACACTTTCATTAATAAATACAACCTTTCTGGCATAACACTTTCATTAATAAATACAACATTTCTGGCATAACACTTTCATTAATAAATACAACCTTTCTGGCATAACACTTTCATTAATAAATACAACCTTTCTGGCATGATGCTTCAACAAACATAGTATTCCTAACATGATACCTCACTACACACAATATTTCAGGCACAGTACTTTAATACACATAATACTTCTGATAAGATTACTGTTACCGTTATTTCTGTTTAACCCTTTGACTCCTGCAGCCTGCCCAACAGCATCCTTCTTTGTCAACCATGCTGGAAGAGCAAAAACTTAACCCTTTGACTCCCTCACCCTATCCACCAGCTTCCTGCAGGAAGCTGGTGGATAGGGTGAGGGAGTCAAAGGGTTAAGTTTTTGCAGTTGGTAGATAGGGTGCAGGTGGCAAAGGGTTAAAGCCCATCCGACTCTGTAGAGCCATATCAGGGCTATAACTGTCTCAAAACATACACAATGCTTCAACAAGAAAAAAAAAAAGGAAAAGAAAATTACATACACATATCAATACATTGGCGCATATAATCTAAGGAGATACCCTTGGCGTTGATCACTCCATCCAATTTATCGCACAGGGGATTTAAAAACATACCTGAATAAAAATTTAAACATAAGGACACTAAAACATATAAAAACGGGTCTAAATTACCTAAAATTGCTTCTGCATATCTCACTTCCCTAGAGCCAAAAAATGCACTTAATACATGTACCCAATTATCTATCTGAAGAGAAAGTATGCAAGACTTTATCAAACACATACAGGTGAATGGACCATTACGGTAGAAAATGACAGGTAAAAATGACAGAAAGCAAAGCAACAAGGCAGAAACAAAGAGAGAGACAGAAAAAAGGAAATTTCTAGCACAGAATTTCCAGACGGTGGGGATACTATTTATACTGAAAGAGCCCCTCGCATCCCCATGGGGGGAATGCACGCGCACGCATGCGCGCGCCACACACACAACACACACACACACACCACAACAACAACACACACACACACACACACACCACCCACACACACACACACACACACACACACACACACACACACACACACACACACATACACACATGCACACACACACATGCACAACACACATCACACATCACACACACACCACACACACACACACACACACACACACACAACACAATATACATGCACGCACACACACACACATACACACACACTATGTCTGGCTCACAAACTGAACATACACAGTGCTTACAGCATAATAATTCAATACATACAATATTTCTGCCATAATATGTCCACACACATACAACTATATACAAACCTCTTGTGCACTGTGGGCCATCCCAGCTTCCCTTGCACTCTCTGCATGTGCTGTTGACTTCAAAATGCAAACCATAGTTTGTTCGGGTCAGGTCTTTCAAATCATCGGGATCCCTGCATCTCTTCAACGCTGGATACACTGTAACAAAACAGAATGGAATTAATTAAACAAAATGATAGTAAAAGATCTGTAACTAAATAAAGGTAAATAAAAAAAATTAACCCTTTGACTTCCGCACCAACAAAAATTTAACCCTTTTGACTCCCTCACCCTATCCACCAGCTTCCTGAAGCTGATGGAGGGTAAGGGAGTCAAAGGGTTAAATTTCTGCTTTGCTGTCATGGTTGACATGGCTGATAGGGTAAAAGGGTTAAAACAGTCATTGCTGCAAAGCAAATGGCGCATAAGAGCGGGTTCGATAGTGTAGTGGTTATCACGCTTGTCTCACACACGAGAGATCCTGGGTTTGACCCCCAGCCAAACAAAATTTTTAACATAGTCTAGGTAGGGCCTCAGGATCTGGCCAGCCAGCTCATGGGTTTATGTGCAGGCTTAAGGCTTGAGCCATGATCACCATACACGTGTCACCTGTGACGTTAGTGCACATGGAATTCATTCCGAGCGCTGAGATATCATCTTGAGAAACTGAAACTGAAACTGAAAATGGTGTAACAGACTGATGGCTGAGAATTTGGAATTTGAACCCCCATCAGTAATATCATTGTGGGGGGTTCCCTCCCTAAATCAGTAGCTCCTACTGAAGACCTGAGCATGCTGTGGGTTATCTGGGAAAAATCAGACCACACAATTTTTTTTTTAATTTTTTTTTTTTTTAGGATCATTGCATCCAGGGAGGTTACCTTTGTGCTCAACTTTTTCTTTTTTTTTCCCGTCCCATTTTCTACGCCACCTGCTTGGCCACAGAAGCTGGCACACTTTTTGTACAATGCGATGATGATGATGTCGATGAGGATGATAATCATGATGCTATGGAGTTCCATCTAGGATTGAGACTGCATGACAAGGCTGTACTTTACGCTTACTATCATAATGTATGCTGGCGTCAACCAAGCCTGAGAGATACAGACACCTGCGGTGCTGGTCAGAAGGTTTGAGCAACACCCTCAATGACGCATCCATGAAGTGGATGAGACTCGACTGTGTGGTCCCAGTCTGCCCAATGAGCCCATAGCATGCCCAACTTTGGGTAGGAGCTGGTTAGAGCCGAAAAATCCCACAATGATTTTTGAAGGGTCTGATGGGGATTCGAACCTGCAACCTTCCAGTCAGTAGTCCGTTGCGTAAACCACTACACCACTGCGACTGGTTACACAATTATGTCTCATTGCTTTACAGATGTTTCACAGATAGTGTTGCTCAAATTTCTGGACCAACATTGAAGCAAGTGTATGTACCTTCTCAAACCTTGTTTCTCACCAGGATATATCAAAATGAGAGCACAGAGTCCAGCACTGTCATAGTCTCAATCACACAAAATCGGTGATAACATGGTTTTGTCATTATTTTTGTTATTTTTGCTTAAAGTCCACCTGACTGCGCACAGCCATATCAGGGCTATAACTGTCTCAAAACATGCATATTACCTCACTGGGAAAACAAAAATGGCACACAAAACTAAGTACATATATATATCAATGCATTTGTGCACACAATCAGAGGAGACGCCACTGGCGTTGACCACAACATCCAATTTATCAACAGGGGTAAAAAAAACAAACCTGGGTACAAATTCAGACATGACTAATGACACTAAAGCATTTATAAAAACTGGCCTAAATTACCTAAAACTGCTTTTGCACATCAAAGTTCCTTAGAGCCATGTACCAATTATCAATCCTAAGAGAAAGTGCACAAGACTTTATAGAACACCTACAGATGAATGACAGGAAGAAATGATAGAAAGCAAAGGTTTAATAAGGCAGAAACAAAGAGAGTGACAGAAAAGAGAAAATTTCTAGCACAGAATTTCCAGACAGTGGGGACTACCACCTATAGTGGCTACTACTATTACTATGACTACTAGTACCATCCATAACGCACTGCTAGCTACTTACAACTGCTTACTACTACTACTTGTTAGTTTGTAAGTAGTTTGTTCAAGAGGGATTCACTGAACTCGGAAAACTCCATATGCACTCTACCCAAATCTGTCAGCAATTATCTGACAGACTTCCGAAGCCTGACCTGTGCAAAACCCTACGCGCTGGCAGAATGATGGAAACATTAAGCTGGCAGTGAACAGGCCAGTTTTTAATGTTGTGGGCTGGGACTGAACTCAAGATATTAGATCTTGAGTCCATGGCTCTGCCAACTGGCCCGCACACTACTACTACTACAATACCACACCACCACCACCGTTACTACTATACCCTTACTACAGCTACTACTACTATGACTAGTAACTACTACTCATTACATACTGGTATTACTACCTATGATTGCTTGTGCATGTCAAATACTTTTTAAGTCACACCGCAGTAACATGCCTTTCATCCATATCAGCAGACCAAAAACTGTATTAAAGACGACAACACAGTTTACTGATGATCTTCATATATTTTCCAGGGTACAGTTGCTATCCTTTTCTACCATGGCCACAGACATTCAGCCAAACGGACAGTTTACTGCTGTTCTCTGTTATGCAAGCAAACACAGTCAGCTATCAATTGATTCCTCTGAGACACCCTAGCATCCCTAAGAACACAAAAGCAATGCTAATTAATGTTTTCTCCCAAGGTCTATCTGGTGTTCTTTTCCAATCTAGTTTTCCTGTTGTGACTAGGTACTTGAAACTTCTCTTCCTCCCTACGCTTACGTACCAATGCCAATGTCAGACTTGGTCCCTGACAAAAGCACTAAAAAGAAAGTCACTTGTGAGATAAAAAGAATTAAGGAGAGCTGCCAACAAGACAAGAGTAAATAACATCAGAAATGAAGCAATAAGAGAGAAGGTGGGAATAACACCAGTCCTACACTACAAAATGCAGATCAAGTGGCTCGGGCATGTTGTATAAATGCCTGCAGACAAGCAAGCCTATGTTTGGGCAGCAGATGTTTGGGCAGCAGAGCCAGAGGACGACCCAGGAAAAGCTGGAGCAACACAGTGGCAGAAACTCTTCACACCAGAAATGTAACCCTCACTAAAGCCTCCTGCCCGGCAGAAGACAGAAAGTTGTATCTTCCCATGACGCCTGACGGAACAAGCGGCAGGAAAAGTAAAAGTCTGTCATACTCCTTGGTACAATTCCTGGCCTTTTATATCATGGCCACAGGGACTGTCATGCTGTGATAGCAATGAGTCACTGTGCTGTGCAGAAACGTCGTAAATGTTTTCTTTTTATGCAGTTTTCCATTTCACGTAGTGTTTTGTTTGTATGCCACAGCACTGGGAATGCAATGAAAACAAAATCCACAGGAACTATGGGTAAACCATACAACTTGATGACTGTGTAACTGTAGTGTAGGAGGGAGGGGAGGAAATACCTGTCCAATTCGAAAATCATATCTAAGATTACTCTGTCCAATGTCAGCACTCTAGTCTAACCATGGGTCCTTAAACAAATACAACAATAACAATGATAATAACAAAAGCAATGAAATAATAATAATAATGACAAATAATAATAATAATGATAATAATAATGATGATGATGATTAATAACAATAATAATAGCAACAACAATAATAATAATAATAATAAAATGAAAACAATATTACTATTATGAAAAATAACATCCTCAATGTTATCATCATCACCATCATCATCATCATTAGCATAATCATCATCACCATCTTCATCACCATCACCACCATCATCATCATTGCCATCATCACCACCACCATCATTACCAAAATCATCACCATCATCATCATCATCATAAATAACAATGGTGGCCCATGTCCAGGAAACAAAAGCCTCAAGTGCTTTACACTTGGCAGACTGTGGGAAGAGCAGAGCGGACAAAATTAACAATGCATCTTTTGACGACACAGTTTGCAACCATAAGTCCTGCTTACATCGACAGAAGCAATGATCAGAGACATGAACAGATAAGACAAGCAACTGGGGGAGATGAGTAGAGCGGACAAAATTAACAATGCATCTTTTGACGACACAGTTTGCAACCATAAGTCCTGCTTACATCGACAGAAGCATGATCAGAGACATGAACAGATAAGACAAGCAACTGGGGGAGATGAGCAGAGCGGACAAAATTAACAATGCATCTTTTGACGACACAGTTTGCAACCATAAGTCCTGCTTACATCGACAGAAGCATGATCAGAGACATGAACAGATAAGACAAGCAACTGGGGGAGATGAGCAGAGCGGACAAAATTAACAATGTATCTTTTGACGACACACTTTGCAACCATAAGTCTGATTATATCAATAGAAGTGTGATCAGAGACATGAACATAGAGATAGGCAACTGCTGGAAATGGACAGGCAATGATTTTGCTGGCATTTGCTGGCAACTGCACAGTTTCTTTCCCTTTCTTTCTCTTTGTCCATCATGGTCTCACTTAATTGATGCTATTGATCAGTTTGCACATGCAGACTACATCTCCAGCTCTACACATGATTCATCTGTAGACTGCACTGTCTTGAGCAATGAGCTCTGAAAATATGAAGTCTGCCCCCAAGGGGCTGCTGGGCGCTCTTTCAATAATTATAAACAGTAAGCACACCTTCTGGAAATTGTGTGCCATAAATTTCCTCTTTTCTGTCACTCTCTTTGTTTCTGCCTTGCTCCTTTGCTTTCTGTCATCTTTTCCTATCATTTCCATTAATTAATATGTGTTCATTTCACCTATACGTGTTCTATAAAGCCTTACATACTTTCTCTTAGGTTTGATTATCAGGTACATGTATTGTGTGTTTTGGCTCTCAAGAAATGTGATGTTCAGAAGCAATTTTGGGTCATGTTGGCCAGTTTTTATATATCTTTAACCCTTTGACTCCTGCACCCTATCCAGCAACTGCAAAAACTTAATCCTTCGACTCCCTCACCCTCTCCACCAGCTGGTGGACAGCGTGAGGGAGTCAAATGGTTAAGTTTTTGCTTTGCAAGCATGGTTGGCAATACAGGATGCCTGTAGACAGACTGTGGGAGTCAAAGGGTTAAGTGTCTTTAGTTATGTTTAGATTTGTATCAGGTGGGTTTTTTTAATATATATTTTTAACCCCTCGGCAATAAACTGGACAGAATGGTCGATGCCAGTGACATATTCTTTGATTATGTGTGCAGATGTATTGATATATGTACTTAGCTTTCTTTTCCAGGTGTCTTTTACTTTTGTTTGTTTATTTTTCAGGGAGGCATCGTACATGTTTTAGGTGGTTATAGCCCTGGCATGGCTCTGCGCTGTCAGCTGGGCTATACACAACAACAACAATAAGGTCAGTGGTGGTAAGCCCTCTGTGGTACTACTGTGGCATGGACTGCAACAGTGTGACGCACACCGCAACAGTGTTACACAGGCCGCAACAGTGGGACACAGACAACAACAGTGGGACGCAGACCGCAACAGTGGGACGCAGACAACAACAGTGGGACACAGACAACAACAGTGGGACACAGACAACAACAGTGTGACACAGACAACAACAGTGGGACGCAGACAACAACAGTGGGACACAGACCACAACAGTGGGACACAGACAACAACAATGGGACACAGACAACAACAGTGGGACACAGACAACAACAGTGTGACACAGACCACAACAGTGGGACACAGACCACAACAGTGGGACACAGACAACAACACTAGGACACAGACAACAACAGTGGGACACAGACAACAACACTGGGACACAGACAACAACACTGTGACA
The DNA here is from genome assembly GCA_030674185.1 of Monoplex corrugatus. Classification (NCBI taxonomy): domain Eukaryota; kingdom Metazoa; phylum Mollusca; class Gastropoda; order Littorinimorpha; family Ranellidae; genus Monoplex; species Monoplex corrugatus. Next base: position 5,496,048 of record CM060312.1, on the reverse strand, counting down.
TAGACAACAACAGTGGGACGCAGACAACAACAGTGGGACACAGAAAACAACAGTGGGACACAGACAACAACACTGGGACACAGACAACAACAGTGGGACACAGACAACAACAGTGGGACACAGACAACAACAGTGGGACACAGACAACAACACTGGGACACAGACAACAACAGTGGGATACAGACAACAACGTGACACAGACAACAACAATGTGACACAGACAACAACAGTGTGACACAGACATCAACAATGTGACACAGACAACAACAATGTGACACAGACAACAACACTGTGACACAGCCGACACTGTGACACAGACAACAACACTGTGACATAGACAACAACACTGTGACACAGACAACAACAATGTGACACAAAAAACAACAATGTGACACAGACAACAACACTGTGACACAGACAACAACACTGTGACACAGACAACACTGTGACACAGACAACAACAGTGGGACGCAGACAACAACAATGTGACACAGACAACAACAGTGTGACACAGACAACAACAATGTGACAAAAACAACAACAGTGTGACACAGACAACAACAGTGTGACACAAACAACACTGTGACACAGACAACAACAATGGGACACAGACAACAACCGTGTGACACAGACAACAACAGTGTGACACAGACAACAACAATGTGACACAGACAACAACAATGTGACGCAGACAACAACAGTGGGACACAGACAACAACAGTGTGACACAGACAACAACAGTGTGACACAAACAACACTGTGTCACAGACAACAATAAGTGTGACGCAGACAACAAGTGTGACACAGACAACAACAGTGGGACGCAGACAACAACACTGTGACGCAGACAACAACAATGTGACACAGACAACAACACTGTGACACAGACAACAACACTGACACAAACAACACTGTGACACAGACAACAACAGTGTGACACAGACAACAACAGTGGGACACAGACAACAACAATGGACAGACAACAACAGTGTGATACAGACAACAACAGTGTGACACAGACAACAACAGTGGGACACAGACAACAACAGTGGGACACAGACAACAACAGTGGGACACAGACAACAACACTGTGACACAGACAACAACAGTGGGACACAGACAACAACAGTGTGACGACAACAAGGCAAACAAACACTGTGACACAGACAACAACACTGTGACACAGACAACAACACTGTGACACAGACAACAACACTGTGACACAGACAACAACAGTGGGACACAGACAACAACAATGTGACACAGACAACAACACTGTGACACAGACAACAACAGTGGGACACAGACAACAACAGTGGGACACAGACAACAACAGTGGGACACAGACCAACAACAGTGGACACAGACAACAACAGTGTGACACAGACAACAACAGTGGGACACAGACAACAACAGTGGACACAGACAACAACAGTGGGACACAGGACAACAACACTGGGACACAGACCACAACACTGTGGACACAGACAACAACAGTGGGACAACAGACAACAACAGTGGGACACAGATAACAACAGTGGGACACAGACCGCAACAGTGGGACACAGACCGCAACAGTGGGGTACAGACCACAACACTGGGACACAGACAACAACAGTGGGACACAGACAACAACAGTGGGACACAGAAACAACAGTGGGACACAGACCGCAACAGTGGGACACAGACCGCAACAGTGGGGTACAGACCACATTGCTCTAGTGTATCTATCTCTCTTGTATGTTTCTAGCATTACATTAAAAAAAAATGAAACAAAAAACTCACCAAAATGGTCAAGCCAACAATTTCCTTGTTTTTCTAAAGTAGACTTGCTTTGAACTGACATACGTCCCTTCTGTCTTAATCACCTCAGGTAAGGTTGATAAGTTTAAATATCTAGGAACGATCATCTCACCAGACGACAGATGCACATCAGAAATAGCCAGCAGAATCGGCCAAGCCAAAACAGCATTCAAAAAGACGACAAGCATTTTTACCAACAAATGCCTATCAATTAACATTAAGAAGAGAGTTCTTGAATGTTATATAGAACTGATAATGTTATGCGGTTGTGAGGCATGGACAGTCAACATGCAAAGCCACAACAAGATTGAGGCAGCCGAGATGTGGTTTCTAAGAAGAATGTTGAAAGTTCCATGGACAGCAAAGAAAACAAACGAGACAGTCTTAATGGAGGCAGACACAAGAAGATCATTCATAAGGAAGATTAGGAAAATAAAGGCAACATTTACAGGCCATTTTATGAGGAAAAGGGAATTAGAGCACCTGGTCACAAAAGGAAAGCTGGAGGGAAAGAGAGCACCAGGTATACCCATGAAAAAAACATTGGACGGACTTGCAGAGTGGCTGAGGACAGAGAGGGTGGAAGATGTGCTTGCAGCAACAAGGAATAGATGCATATGGATCGGAGGGCCATGATCGCCAACGCCATGTGGCAGGGCACTTGATGATGATGATGATGATTCCGGCAAGACACATTTCCAGCTGGTAGCAGTAGTATGCGAGACGAATGGCATAAAAAAAATTTGTGATGAAGGGGGATAATTCAAGAACGTCTAGTCCTTTGGAAGTGGATGAAAAACGAGTCAGACCTGTGCGCCTTCTGGCTGCGCACACTAAAGATCCCACGGCAGTTGAAAATCGTGAAAAAGCAGGGCATTGCCCGGCTGCCCTGTATAAAATATTGGAGAGATAGGTTGATTACCCTGGTCCCACCCCTTGAAGACCAATTAGCCTTCTTGCCTTTCTGAAGTCTTGGTTAAAAAATATATGTATGAATATGAATATGAATTTGAAGCGAGGAAGAGGGGATGGGCGTCATCCTCATGGTGATGGCCCCGGGTTAAGTTGAGATCTCTGCCACCTCATTCCCCTACGACCCTAAGGTTATGGAACTATCTAGGTAGGACCTCAGGACCTGGCTAGCTCAAGGGTTTATGTGCAGGCTTAAGGATTGTGCCGTGATCATTCCGGATCTTCTCCGTCAAATGGCACCTGTTACGTTAACGCATATGAAATTCATTCCGAGCGCAGAGATGTCATCTTAGAAACTGAAACTGAAACTGTATGTGTGAGTGAATAAATGAGAATGTTTGTTTGTTTGTTTGTTTTGTTTTGTTTTGTTTGTTTGTTTGTTTTGTTTGTTTGCTTGCTTGCTTGCTTGCTTGCTTTGCTTGCTTGCTTGCTTGTTTGTTTGTTTGTTTGTTTGTTTGCTTGTTTGTTTGTTTGTTTGCTTGTTTGTTTTGTTTGTTTGTTTTTTGTTTGTTTGTTTGTTTGCTTGTTTGTTTGTTGTGTTTGTTTGCTTGCTTGTTTGTTTTGTTTAAGGAGGACTTGTCTCCTGGCTTTTATTCAATCAAAAATTGCAATATCCAGATTGAATCAGGAGCAATCAAATAATGTTTTCATTCTCTCTGTCTCTTGTATATGTCCTTCGCTTGATCAGAAGAAGCGAGGAGTCACTGTTTTAGAGATTTTACACAATGCTTATATATACAAGACAAAAACAATATGAAATGCTAGATATCTGATGTTTGCAAAGCACTGATGATAAACAACTGAGACTCAGCTGTATTGTTCTGATCTTCTCAATGAGCCTACAGCATGCCTAACAGAGACTCAGCTATATGGGTTGTGGTCTTCTCAATGAGCCTATAGCATGCCTAACAGAGACTCAGCTATATGGGTTGTGGTCTTCTCAATGAGCCTACAGCATGCCTAACAGAGACTCAGCTTTATGGGTTGTGGTCTTCTCAATGAGCCTATAGCATGCCTAACAGAGACTCAGCTATATGGGTTGTGGTCTTCTCAATGAGCCTATAGCATGCCTACAGAGACTCAGCTATATGGGTTGTGGTCTTCTCAATGAGCCTATAGCATGCCTAACAGAGACTCAGCTATATGGGTTGTGGTCTTCTCAATGAGCCTACAGCATGCCTAACAGAGACTCAGCTTTATGGGTTGTGGTCTTCTCAATGAGCCTATAGCATGCCTAACAGAGACTCAGCTATATGGTTTGGTCTTCTCAATGAGCCTATAGCATGCCTAACTGAGACTCAGCTATATGGGTTGTGGTCTTCTCAATGAGCCTATAGCATGCCTAACAGAGACTCAGCTATATGGGTTGTGGTCTTCTCAATGAGCCTATAGCATGCCTAACAGAGACTCAGCTTTATGGGTTGTGGTCTTCTCATGAGCCTATAGCATGCCTAACAGAGACTCAGCTATATGGGTTGTGGTCTTCTCAAAGAGCCTATAGCATGCCTAACTGAGACTCAGCTATATGGGTTGTGGTCTTCTCAATGAGCCTATAGCATGCCTAACAGAGACTCAGCTATATGGGTTGTGGTCTTCTCAATGAGCCTATAGCATGCCTAACAGAGACTCAGCTATATGGGTTGTGGTCTTCTCAATGAGCCTATAGCATGCCTAACTGAGATAAAGCTGTAGGGTTCTGGGCTTCTCAATGAGCCCATAGCATGCCTGAGATTAAGCTGTAGGGTTCTGGGTTTCTCAATGAGCCCATAGCATGCCTGAGACTCAGCTATATGGTTGTGGTCTTCTCAATGAGCCCATAGCATGCCTAACTGAGACTCAGCTGTATGGCTGTGGTCTTCTCAATGAGCCCATAACATGCCTGAGACTCAGCTATATGGTTCTGGTCTTCTCAATGAACTCATAGCATGCTGAGACCCGGCTATACGGTTCTGGTCTTCTCGATGATCTCAGAGCACGCCTAACTGAGACTCAGCTATATGGTTCCGGTCTTCGCAATGAGTCCATAACATGCCTAACTGAGATTAAGCTGTAGGGTTCTGGACTTCTCCATGAGCCCATAACATGCCTGAGACATTACAGGAAGATATGACAGAAGGTGGGTGATACTATTTATACTGAAAGAACCTGTGACATCTCCACAGGGAGTAAAGGGCAAGCGAGAAACAAAGAGAGTGACAGAAAAGAGGAAACTTCCAGCACAGAATTTCCAGAGGGAAGGGATATTTATACTGAAAGATCCCCTGGCATCCCCACGGCAAGTCAACGGCACTTAAATTAAAGTTAAATATACATGGAATAGATGTTATATGATTAAAGACAAGTGCCTGTGTTCGTATCATTTCTTACATTATCAGGTATGTCAATAAACTATTCATATTTGTAATGTATCATCACTCAATACATTCTTTCACTTCAATTTAAATGTAAAAAGACCACTGGATTTAACTGAGTGTTTTTTTAATCATTACAATATTTCATCGTAATACGAAGACTGTATTAAAACAAAAGTGCGGGTTTTTTCTTTAAAGGACATGACACAGAAGAGTAATGAACACAGGCTGAGTCACAAAGCTGGCAATCAACTTGTACTCTGATCTGTGACACAGACAGAAAAGGAAAGAGAGAGAGAGACAGAGTGAGTGAGTGAGTGAGTGAGTGAGTGAGTGAGTGAGAGAGAGAGAGAGAGAGAAACAGACAGAGACATACAGAAAGAAAGAGAGAGAGAGACAGAGATACAGAAAGAGAATGAGAGAGAGAGAGAGAGAAAGAGAGAGAGACAGAACGAAAGAGTGTGCATGTGGGTGTTGGTGTGTGGTGTTGGTGTGTGTGTGTGTGGGGTTGTGTTGTGTGTGTGTGTGTGTGTGTGTGTGTGTGTGTGCGCGCGCGGTGTGTGTGGTGTGAGTGTCTATGTGTATATAGTGACCACTTACCTGTATTTAGACCCAAGTATTTGCAAGTGATGTTGGGTGTGAATGCTTTTCTGCAAATGTTTATATGCAAGTGTGTGTCGTGTGTATGTGTATGTGTGCACGTATACATTGTGTACGTGTATATATGTATGCATGTGTTTGTTATGTGCATGTGTTTGAATGTGTGTGCATGTGTTTGAATGTGTGTATGTGTGTGTGAGACAGTGTGCCAGTGTGAGGGTGTGCATGCATACGTACATGCATAAGTGTATAAAAAAAACAGGGTAAGATTATTTCATACTAACAGAGAACGATGCATGCCTATCCATATGTACACATGTCTCTCCTCATGTCTACGTATATTTATCTATTTAAGTACACACATACATATTCACATTGAAAAAAATGCACACACATATACATACAGATAGATGTAACACAGACATACATAACACATAACATAGACATACACACACATGCACAGACACATACACATACACATGCACACACACACACACACACACACAACATAAAAACACATATGTATATACACAGATAGACAGAAGACAGACAGACAGAAAGATAGACAAATACAGACAGACATACAGACAGACAGATAGATAGATAGATAGATAGATAGAAGATAGATAGATAGATAGATAGATAGATAAATAGATAGATAGATAGATAGATAAATACAGATATAACACAGACATAATATACACACATAACACAGACACACATACACACACACATAACAGGCACACTCACACACACACACACACATACACACACATACACACACACATACAAGCACACTCACACACAACACACACACACACACACACATCACACACACACAACACACACTCACACACACACACACACACACACACATCACAACACACACACACATACACACACACACACACACACACACACACACACACACACACACACACAACACACACACACACACCACACACACACCAACACACACACACACACACACATACACACACACACACACAGACACACACACAACACACACACACACACACACACACCACAGACACACACACACAGAGAAAGATGTGCATACTTACATATGTCTTCAGCACAGATATCTGACTTATTTCGTGTGGCCGACCCCTCTTTGCAACCTCCGGGACAGCTTCTTCCATCCTTACTGACCTCTTTACAGAACTCGAGTCCTAAAAAAGTACCAGAAGAGGAAAATTCACCCCCACTATTACTGCTTGAAGAAGACACTGAAGCCCTCATATACAATTTCTATCAGCAATAACTGATACAACAGCAACAGAGGTCTGAAGAATATCATATGCCTGTGGAGATCAAAGCCATGGATTATGAGTTATTATTTTTGTTGTTGTTGTTGTTTTTAAGTTTTAGTTTTAATTTTAGCCCTGGACCCTGTTCAGGATAAAACAATATTAATATGGCATGACCATTTTTCAAATTTGCAAAATTCATCTCACTTCTGCTCTTGACATTATATTTACTCAAAAACACATTATGATGTCATTTTAGTCAGTTTATTCCTTTTCTCACACTGGACGAGCAGCAGGGACGTTTCAGTCTTTTTCTCCTACTTTTTGTATCTGGTGTTTGTTTGCTTGTGATCTTACACTTGACCTTGGCCGAAAATTTGTGCCTGTCTTGTCTTGTTGTATTAGATGCATGTTCTTATTCTATTTTCGTATTTTTTCTGGTTCCTTTTTTTGTTGTTGTTTTTTTGTTTAAAGCCCAGCTGACTGTGTACAGCCATATCAAGGCTATGACCATTTCAAAACATACACAATACTTCAACAGGAAAAAAACAAACAAATAAAAGGAAATTAAGTACACATATCAATGCATTCACGCACATAATCTAAGGAGATGACCCTGGCGTTGACCACTCCATCCACTCTATCGCACAGGGGATTCAAAAAGACATACTTGAATACAAATTTAAACTATGGACACTAAAACATATAAAAACAGGCCTGAATTACCGAAAATTGCTTCCACATGTCTCACTTCCCCAGTGCCAAAACTGCACTCAATACATGTACCCAGTTATCAATCTTAAGAGGAAGTACATAACACTTTATCGAACAAATACAGGTGAATGGACCAGCAAGGCAGAAAATGATAGAAGGAAACAACAGAAAGCAAAGGAGGAAGGCAGAAACAGACAGAGTGACAGAAAAAAGGAAATTTCATGTACAGAATTTCCAGAAGGTGAGGATACTATTTATACTGAAAAAGCCCCTGGAATCCCCCACAGGGGATAGACCACAAGTAGTATACTGGAGAAAACTTTTGGACTATACACTGCGCTCATAAATTACAGTTAACAAGAAACACCATGACGGTGCAGATGGGATGCAGAGGGGTGAGAGCACCAATGCCCCACCGCTCCCTGGACAATCACCTCCCAAACTCCCGACGCCACACACACAGTGGAGGGGCATTGATGCTCTGGGTCCCATCTGCACCCATCATTTCATCAAGTGAAAGGGGGGGGGGGGAGGGCTGTCCATGCGCTGTATGCCCCATTCAGACCCAGTCATCAGTTACCTCGTTTGTAAACCGAATGGCAAGGCTCAGGTTCATATTGCTTATAGCCCAGCCGACTACTAGAGCCATATCAGAGCTAACACCACGCTAAAAACGACACCCAGATTAAGGGGGAGGTGACAAACCCTAGGACACAGCCACACGACATGCACCAACCAGGTCTAGCCCAGCCACCTGACCGACAGAGAATGGAAGACCCCTCTCTCAACCCACTCCAGACCCTCATCTCTCTTTCGGGCAGCCCACCCTGCCACCAGCTCGCACAGCAGCCAACCCCTTTCCCCTACTATAGTCTCGACAGTTAGCAGTCAGAAGCTCCCAACGTTGCCCCACCTCAACCAGAGGGGATGTTTGAATGGCCACGAAAGTGGCCAGGCATGGTGCTCCTGACACAGCCCATTTTGCTGTTCAACATAAAACATCAAGCAGTACACTGGACCATACGAAGATCTGCGGACTTTAGTTAAGAAAAGAAAAGTACACTGGTATGGCCATGTAACAAGATCTGATGGTCTTGCTTAATCAGTCTTCCATGGAACTGTTGTGGGAGAGAGATGGAGAGGAAGACTGAAAAACCGATGGACTGACAACACTGCGGAATGGACAGAGAAACCATCTGTAGAAACCCAGGTTTTGGCACACCACCGAAAGCTCTGGAGGAATCTGATGAACAGCTCCTTAGTGTGGCACCCCAATGACTCTTCTTGGTTAAGGAGGAAGAGGAGAAGAAGTAGGAGGAGGAGAAGGAGGAGGAGGAGGTGGAGGAGGAGGAGGAGAAGGAGGAGGAGGAGAAGGGGAAGAAGGAGAAGGGGAAGAAGGAGGAGGAGGAGAAGGAGGAGAAGGAGGAGGAGGAGAATAATGAGGAAGAGGAGGAGAAGAAAGAGGAGAGAAGAAAAAGAAGAAGAAGAAGAAGAAGAAGAAGAAGAAGAAGAAGAAGAAGAAGAAGAAGAAGAAGAAGAAGAAGAAGAAGAAGAAGAAGAAGAAGAAGAAGAAGAAGAAGATGAAGAAGAAGAAGAAGAAGAAGAAGATGAAGAAGAAGAAGAAGAAGATGAAGATAAAGAAGTGATATTATCTTGAATAATTTGTACAAATAACATGATATATTTCAAACTGTTCTTTCACGTTTACAAGCCATAAGGAAACTTGAATTCAAACTGGGAATTTATAAACGTTTACCGGTAAGTACTGTTTTCCTAGAAATTGATTCTTTGTGAAACTTTAACAGTAAGCATAGATGGGAATTGATAAAACTTTAATGGTATGTACTGTGCTCTTAACCCTTTGACTCCCACACCCCGTACACCAACATCCCACATTGTCAACCATGCTAGCATAACAAAAACTTAACCCTTTAACTCCCTCACCCTATCCACCAGCTTCCTGCAGGGCGAGGGAGTCAAAGGGTTCAGTTTTCACAGTTGGTGGATAGTGTGCTGGAGTCAAAGGGTTAAACAACTAAGTACAGGGAGGTACAAAACAAAAAATGTACATGTATGTCATTTTGTTTCATGTTTCTTCACTAAGGACAAATTGCATAGTGTTCACTATGATTCTTCTAACTCTGAACAAGAAAAAGAGAGAGATAAATTTAAATGAAAAAAAAGAACTCCAAATGCTTACGCTAAACATTCAATTATCAATTAAAAGTAAAAGGAAAAATCACGTAAAAAAGAGGAGAAGAAAAAAAAAAAGGAAATGAAAAGAAAAAGGAGACTTACCCCAAACCCCAAAATGACACAACAAAACAGCCCCTAAACCACAGCAGTACACCAACCACCGTGCAGAGCCCATGGTGAAATTCAGACCTTTGTGCCGACAGGCAGACAGACACGACACTCTTCCAACGATGACTGACCCATCCTCTCACTGCTGTGCGAGAACACTTTGCTTTCTCCGCAGGAACCTTTCTCTTATTCACCAGGAAGTGAATTACTCGCGATGTATGTCTGAGGAAATAGACACTTGTGCAGGATGCACACGTTCGCTTATGTCGTTCAGTTGTACTGGCTCCAGGCAGCTTCCTGCTCTAACATTAGGCTAGAATGGAGTTTGAACACCAGGGACTCTTCATCACGCAGAAATAATCACATGCTTACACGCGCTAAGTTCTAAACTGGAGCAATGGTTAAAATAAACCCGCTTCAGCAAATCATGCAATACCAAAGAAGCATTCAAAAACACATGCTCTTTAAAATTATATGTTCGAACGCGAATGAATCCCCGTCAATTTATATGAAGCATAGAAGAAATGCTGATATATGCATGCTCTAAAGTTATGGGTGGGGCATAAAATGAACTTCCGTTCATCTTTACGCAAAAACAAAAGCAACATTTTCACAAGTGTACACTTCTGTTAATCCTTATGCAATAACAAAGAAGCACTTTCACATGTTTACTTAAAAATTGTGGAGTTTGTTATCATTGTTTAAAGCCCAGCCGACAGCACAGAGCCATATCAGGGCTATAACCACCTCAAAAAGTACGCCATACCTCACTGGAGGAAAAAAGAAAAAAAAACTGGACAAGACAATTGAGTACATATATCGATGCATTGGTGCACATAATTTAAGGATATGCCCTTAGCGTTGACCACTCCAATATATTGCCAAGGGATTTAAAAAAAACAACCTAACTAAGGACAATAAAACATATATAAAACAGGCCTAAATTACCTAAAATTGCTTCTGCACATCACATTTCCTCAGAGCAAAAAAACGTACTTAAAACAGGTACCAAGTTATCATTCCTAGGAGAACGTATGTAAGACTTTATAGAACACATACAGGTGAAAGAACCAGCAAGGCAGAAAATGACTGGAAGAGATGACAGAAAGCAAGGCAGAAACAAAAGCAGTGACAGAAAAGAGGACATTTCTAGCACAGAATTTTCAGAAGGTAGGGATACTATTTATACTGAAAGAGCCCCCGGCATCTCTATGAGGGAATCATGGTACTTTAACACTAGTGAATCGCCATCATTTTATATACAGAAATACAGATGTGTTCACACACGTCTGTGTCTGAAACTACAGTCTGGGGGGAAAAAATTTTTAAAAACACCACTGACAGGCACAGGCAGAAATAAAAAAAATATTTAAAAAAAAACTTTGCGACACATGTGTTTAAAACTATTAAATTTTTAACACGAATGATCTCATAATCTGTATGCAGATGTAAAGTCTCTACACATGTGTGCTTTCTAAAACTATTGAGTTCGGACAGAAATGAATCTCTGTCACACGATAATCAAGCAAACGTAAAAACTGTTCACACCTGTACGTAAATGATAATGTACATTCAGAATATGCCTACAAGTGTTCTAGGCCCGTACAATTCTACAGTACAAAAATAAACGAATTATGCATTTAACACACGCATACAACTTTAACCCAATCACATCATGCACACACTCTCAATAACAACCATACACAACAAACTATAAGAACGCACTAAAACAGGACGGGGATAGGATGTGTATGAACAAAGTTAATACAGACACAAGGTTTCACAGAAAAAGATTTGCTTAACGTTCGGTCTTAAAGGACAAAAGGTTGGGTAAAGGCAAATCTCTCAGATCAAAAGGCAAATCATTCCACCAAAAAAAGAAAGTGCCAAATGGGCAAAAGATGAGAAAGCATGAGTCTTACGTCTGTCTCCAAGAGTTCTGAACAGCATGAGTCTTACGTCTGTCTCCAAGAATTCTGAACAGCATGAGTCTTACGTCTGTATCCAGGAATTCTGAACAGCACGAGTCTTACGTCTGTATCCAGGAATTCTGAATAACATGAGTCTTATGTCTGTCTCCAAGAATTCTGAATAACATGAGTCTTATGTCTGTCTCCAAGAATTCTGAATAACATGAGTCTTATGTCTGTCTCCAAGAATTCTGAATAACATGAGTCTTATGTCTGTCTCCAAGAGTTCTGAACAGCATGACTCTTATGTCTGTCTCCAAGAGTTCTGAACAGCATGAGTCTTATGTCTGTCTCCAAGAATTCTGAATAACATGAGTCTTATGTCTGTCTCCAAGAGTTCTGAATAACATGAGTCTTATGTCTGTAGCCAAGAATTCTGAACAGCATGAGTCTTATGTCTGTCTCCAAGAGTTCTGAACAGCATGAGTCTTATGTCTGTATCCAAGAGTTCTGAACAGCATGAGTCTTATGTCTGTCTCCAAGAGTTCTGAACAGCATGAGTCTTAAGTCTGTCTCCAAGAATTCTGAACAGCATGAGTCTTAAGTCTGTCTCCAAGAATTCTGAACAGCATGAGTCTTAAGTCTGTCTCCAAGAGTTCTGAACAGCATGAGTCTTATGTCTGTCTCCAAGAGTTCTGAACAGCATGAGTCTTATGTCTGTCTCCAAGAATTCTGAACAGCATGAGTCTTAAGTCTGTCTCCAAGAATTCTGAACAGCATGAGTCTTAAGTCTGTCTCCAAGAGTTCTGAACAGCATGAGTCTTATGTCTGTCTCCAAGAGTTCTGTACAGCATGAGTCTTATGTCTGTCTCCAAGAGTTCTGAACAGCATGAGTCTTATGTCTGTAGCCAAGAATTCTGTACAGCATGAGTCTTAAGTCTGTCTCCAAGAGTTCTGAACAGCATGAGTCTTATGTCTGTAGCCAAGAATTCTGTACAGCATGAGTCTTAAGTCTGTCTCCAAGAATTCTGTACAGCATGAGTCTTATGTCTGTAGCCAAGAGTTCTGTACAGCATGAGTCTTATGTCTGTCTCCAAGAGTTCTGAACAGCATGAGTCTTATGTCTGTAGCCAAGAATTCTGAACAGCATGAGTCTTGTGTCTGTCTCCAAGATTTCTGTACAGCATGAGTCTTATGTCTGTCTCCAAGAGTTCTGAACAGCATGAGTCTTATGTCTGTAGCCAAGAATTCTGTACAGCATGAGTCTTATGTCTGTAGCCAAGAATTCTGAACAGCATGAGTCTTATGTCTGTCTCCAAGATTTCTGTACAGCATGAGTCTTATGTCTGTAGCCAAGAATTCTGAACAGCATGAGTCTTATGTCTGTCTCCAAGAGTTCTGAACAGCATGAGTCTTATGTCTGTAGCCAAGAATTCTGAACAGCATGAGTCTTATGTCTGTAGCCAAGAGTTCTGAACAGCATGAGTCTTATGTCTGTCTCCAAGATTTCTGTACAGCATGAGTCTTATGTCTGTCTCCAAGAGTTCTGAACAGCATGAGTCTTAAGTCTGTCTCCAAGATTTCTGTACAGCATGAGTCTTATGTCTGTCTCCAAGAGTTCTGAACAGCATGAGTCTTAAGTCTGTCTCCAAGATTTCTGTACAGCATGAGTCTTATGTCTGTCTCCAAGAGTTCTGAACAGCATGAGTCTTATGTCTGTAGCCAAGAGTTCTGAACAGCATGAGTCTTGTGTCTGGCTCCAAGAGTTCTGAACAGAAAGTACCAGGAGAGCGAAGAGTACAGGAAGGAGAACAGGCAAGGAGCAGTTCAGATATATAGCATGAGCAATACCAGACGCAACACTGTAACACGTACAAGCAGCCCTGTATCCAATATTAACCCTTTGACTCCTGCACCCTGTCCACGAGCATCCTGCATTATCAAATATGCTAGCAAAGCAAAAACTTAACCCTTTGACTTCCTTACCCTAGCCACCAGCTTCTTGCAGGAAGCTGGTGGATAAGGTGAGGGAAATCAAAAGGTTAAGTTTTTGAAGTTGGTGGACAGGGTGCAGGAGTCGAAGGGTTAATAGCATGTAATGTGTATTCTAAAATTTATGGGATTTGGACATCAATTTTCATCACTTTATCCCTTTGACTCCTGCATCCTGTCCATCACATCTTGCACTGCCAACCATGCTAGCAAAACAAAAACTTGACCCTTTAAATCCTTCACCTTATCCACCAGCTTCCTGCATGAAGCTGGTGGATAGGGTGAGGGAAATCAAAAGGTTAAGTTTTTGCAGTTGGTGGATAGGATGCGGGAGTCAGGGTTAAATATATTACCAGAGAGAACTGTGCAACACATACAAGCAGCCCTGTATCTGATACTAATAATGCTTCTGATACGATACGGATAATAAGTAATGTGTGTTCTAAAACTATAGAACTTAGACACCGATCAATGTTCATCACTGTATACATCATGCCTTTCACTGTTGTTATCCTAATTAACTCCTCCAGTGATATGTATTGTCACTTCAAACTGCTGATCGTGTAGCACTGTGTAGCCACTTGTGTATCATATCTACATGTTTATAACTGCAGGTTTATGTGTGTGAATGGTTAGACTCTTTTAGTGTATATATTTATTTGTGAATATGTATGAATGGATGTATTCTGATGTCTGGGTTTGTGTGTGTGTGTGTGTGTGTTGTGTGTGTGTGTGTGTGTGTGTGTGTGTGTGTGTTGTTGTGTGTGTGTGTGTGTGTGTGTGTGTATGTGTGTATGTGTGTGTGTGTGTGTGTGATGTTGTGTGTGTGTGTGTGTGTGTGTGTTGTGTGTGTGTGTGTGTGTGTGTGTGTGTTTTGACAAGGATACTTGATGTGTGCTTGTGTGTATGTGTAACATACAGGTGTGTGTGTAAAGAGAGTGTCGCGTGTGTATGTGTGTGTGTGTGTGTGTGTGTGTGTGTGTGTGTGTGTGTGTGTGTGTGTGTGTGTGTGTGTGTGTGGTGTGTGTGTGTGTGTGTGTGTGTGTGTGTGTGTGCGCACGCGCATGTGTATGTGTATGTGTGCATGTGTGTGTGTGAAGAATACAGAAGAAGAACAGGCATGGAGCAGTTCAGAGATACAATACAATACAATACAATACTTTATTTTGTATATCGCAAAATCTTGATAAAATCAAATTTAAGCGCTAAAACAGACACACACGCACGCGCGCGCGCATGCACGCACGCACGCAAGCACACACACACACACACACACACGGCTAAAATGGGGAGAAAGAATAAAAGCAATGGAAAATTATAGAGAGCATATTATATACAATTATATATTACAAAATGTGATTCCCCTCCGAGTGGAGACAGGCTGCAGAGGGGATTGAGTGAGGTCAAGATTTTATGCAGAGGAGAAAAGGTGAGTTTTGAGAGCGGACTTGAAGGAGACAAAAGTAGGTTGCTGACGGACAGAGAGAGGAAGTTTGTTCCAGGAAAGTGGACCAGAAACAGAGAAGGCTCGTGGACCATAGGTATTGAGCTTAGTCAGAGGATCGGAGGCAGAGCGGAGGGTACGTGAGGGAACATAGATCTCAAGTAGGCTTGACAGGTAATCGGGGGCTGCGTTATTGAGGCTTTTGTAGCACATGGTGTCTAGTTTGTACTGTATGCGCTTTGATACAGGGAGCCAGTGAAGTTGTGCCAGGAGAGGAGATATGTGGTCAGCTTTTTTCTTTTTTAGTATAAGGCGTGCAGCATTGTTTTGAATGCGCTGCAGGATGTGAATGGTGGAGGCAGGAAGACCAGACAGGAGTGAATTGCAATAATCAATGCGAGACATTATGAAGGAGAGAACGAGTTTTGCAGTTGTTTCGACAGAAAGATACTTCCTGATCAGGCTTATACAAGCAGGAACAGTCCCAGAGACACTTGTCACACAATCATACAATCTAATACGGCGTTGTACAGGAAGCCAGTTTCAGTTTGTCATGATAGCATCTCTGCACTTGGAATGAATTCCACACGCAATGTAGTCATCGTGATACTCAGCTGCTCAAAATCCTTCAATACAGACGCAAGACTCGCGCTTTTCATCTTTTGCCCATTTTGAACCTTTTCTGTGAAATAATCTGCCCTTTGATCTGAGAAATTTGCCTAACCTTTCCTCTTTCAAGACCCACCTTAGAGCCCACCTTTTCTGTGGATCCTTCTGTTTAAATCAATTATGTTGTACCAACCCCCTATCCCATCCTGTTTTAGTGTGTTCCTGTATTGTGTCATGTATGTGGTTGTTATTGAGAGCGTGTGTGTGATGTTTATGGGTCAAATTAGTGATTGTGTGTTACATGTATATATTCATTTATTTTTGTACTGCAGAATTGCAAGCACACTATAAATGTACATCATCATCACCATCATCATCCTTATCCTTATTATTATCATCATCATCATCGTCGTCATCATCATCACCACTGTCATTATCATTATTATTATTATCATTAAACTATGTTTAAACACCATCAATACCTAGTTTCTAAGTACCTACCATAAAGACAAATCTGAAAGATTTTATATGGTGAGCAGTCACACGGGAACTGAGGAACTATGTGATGAAGATCTCAATTCTTCCAGAGCCCAACAATACGACTCACTCGCTGCTTTATCTTCAACATCCTTAGAGAGGAACAGATTCCTATCTACAGCTCGGTGGACCATGGTGCTGTATTCAAATCAACACAAACCTGATCACCCATCCATTCACCAACAATGCATGATTATGCTTAACCTCAGATACTATAGACAGTGAGTGCACTGACCCAACTATGCACTATCATGGCTTCTGTATACAATTTTGTGTGTGTGTGTGTGTGTGTGTGTGTGTGTGCGCGCACACGCTTGTGTATGTTTGTGTGTGTATTATATGTGTTGTGTGTGTGTGTGTGTGTGTGTGTGTGTGTTGTGTGTGTGTGTGTGTGTGTGTGTGTGTGTGTGTGTGTGTGTGAATGTGAGTGTGTGTGTTGAGTGTGAGTGTGTGTGCATTGTGTGAGTGTAGTGTGTGCGTGCGCGTGTGTGTGTGTGTGCCGTTTATGTGTATGTGTGTGTGGTGTGTGTGTTGTGTGTGTGTGTGTGTGTTTTGTTTCGTATGTGTGTGAGTGTGTGTGTGTGTGTGTGTGTGTGTGTGTGTGTTGTGTGTGTGTGTGTGTGTGTGTGTGTGTGTGTGGTGTGTGTGTGTGTGAGTGTGTGTGTATGTGTGTGTGTATGTGTGTGTGTGTTCAGAATTCTTGGATACAGACATAAGACTCACGCTGTTCAGAATTCTTGGATACAGACATAAGACTCATGTTGTTCAGAATTCTTGGATACAGACATAAGACTCATGCTGTTCAGAATTCTTGTGTGTGGTGTGTGTGTGTGTGTGTGTGTGTGTGTGTGTGTGTGTGTGTGTGTGTGTGTGTGTGTGTGTGTGTGTGTGTGGTTGTGTGTTGTGCGCGCAGGCATGTGTGGCGTGGTGTATTGTGTGGTGAGTGTATTTGTGAGTATGTGCTATGTGTGTATTTGTGTGAGTGTGTGTGTGTGTGTGTGTGTGTGTGTGTGTGTGCGTGCGTATGCATGCATGTGTGTGTGTCACTTATTACACATACTCTACGCAAACACTGCACTGACAATGGACAGACTAAGCATGTAATTATGCAGAGACATGACACGATTGCCACAATCATCAACTCTATTGGGGAGGCATCCACAAAACAGGAAGCCGTACAGACCAGTCACCACACTCAGAGAGTAGACAACAGGCCACACTAAGAAACTAAAACATTCTTCTTTTTTTTTTCTTAACCCTTTAACTCCTTCTGCCTATCCACTAGCATCACGATTTCTCAACCATGACAGCAAAGCAAAAATTTAACCCTTTGACTCCCTGCCATTTAGTTTCACACACAACCTTCGAACCATGAATCAAAAAATTTTAAACTCGAGGTCGGCTATAATGCACTTCAGTGACAAACAGATGTCATATGAGGTACGCTGTCCCGTATCTTAATAAAGATAAAGAGTTCAAGTATAACTAGTTAAAACATGACTTGAAATAGCTAAACAAACCTCACTTAAAGTTAACCCTTTGACTCCCGCACCCTGGCCACCAGCAACCTGCATTGTCAATCATGCCATCAAAGTAAAACCTTAACCCTTGGATTCCCTCACTCTATCCATCAGATTCCTGCAGGAAACTTGTGGATAGATGTGAGAGAGTCAAAGGGTTAAATTTTTGCTGGTGGTGGATAAGGTGCATGAGTCAAAGGGTTAAGAACGGCTGATGGGATCTTTCGATAGAGCCATCAACTCAAGGTCTGATATCTCCAGTTCATTCTCATCTGGCAGCTTTTAAAACTGGCCTGTTCGCCGCCATATTTTCACCATTCTGGTGGTGTCTGCTTAGTGTTTCATGGGTCCTTATCACTCCCTTCCCATTTTAAGACCATGCCAGTGCATGGAAAAAAACTTGCATACCTGGGACATGCAATTAGAAACAATAAGTGTCACCTGATGAAAACTGTACATGTACTCCAAGGAAAAACCGAGGGCTGAAGACAGAG
>CM060312.1:5452527-5472527 GCA_030674185.1 Monoplex corrugatus | reverse complement strand
TGATGTAGATAGTGTGTTTGTATTGTGTTGATGTGTTAATGTGTGTGTCCAACTATGTTTGCACTAATACTGATGTAGATAGTGTGTTGTATTGATGTTGATGTGTATGATGTGTGTGTCCAACTATGTTTGCACAATACTGATGTAGATAGTGTGTTTGTATTGTGTTGATGTGTTGATGTGTGTGTCCAACTATGTTTGCACTATACTGATGTAGATAGTGTGTTTGTATTGTGTTGATGTGTCAATGTGTGTGTCCAACTATGTTTGCACTATACTGATGTAGATAGTGTGTTTGTATTGTGTTGATGTGTAATGTGTGTGTCCAACTATGTTTGCACTATACTGATGTAGATAGTGTGTTTGTATTGTGTTTGATGTGTCAATGTGTGTGTCCAACTATGTTTGCACTATACTGATGTAGATAGTGTGTTTTGTAGTATGGTTTGATGTGTCAATGTGTGTGTCCAACTATGTTTGCACTTACTGATGTAGATAGTGTGTTTGTATTGTGTTGATGTGTCAATGTGTGTGTCCAACTATGTTTGCACTTACTGATGTAGATAGTGTGTTTGTATTGTGTTGATGTGTCAATGTGTGTGTCCAACTATGTTTGCACTATACTGATGTAGATAGTGTGTTTGTATTGTGTTGATGTGTCAATGTGTGTGTCCAACTATGTTTGCACTGTACTGATGTAGATAGTGTGTTTGTATTGTGTTGATGTGTCAATGTGTGTGTCCAACTATGTTTGCACTTACTGATGTAGATAGTGTGTTTGTATTGTGTTGATGTGTCAATGTGTGTGTCCAACTATGTTTGCACTATACTGATGTAGATAGTGTGTTTGTATTGTGTTGATGTGTCAATGTGTGTGTCCAACTATGTTTGCACTATACTGATGTAGATAGTGTGTTTGTATTGTGTTGATGTGTCAATGTGTGTGTCCAACTATGTTTGCACTATACTGATGTAGATAGTGTGTTTGTATTGTGTTGATGTGTCAATGTGTGTGTCCAACTATGTTTGCACTGTACTGATGTAGATAGTGTGTTTGTATTGTGTTGATGTGTCAATGTGTGTGTCCAACTATGTTTGCACTATACTGATGTAGAATAGTGTGTTTGTATTGTGTTGATGTGTCAATGTGTGTGTCCAACTATGTTTGCACTTACTGATGTAGATAGAGTGTTTGTATTGTGTTGATGTGTCAATGTGTGTGTTCCAACTATGTTTGCACTGATACTGATGTAGATAGTGTGTTTGTATTGTGTTGATGTGTCAAGTGTGTGTCCAACTATGTTTGCACTATACTGATGTAGATAGTGTGTTTGTATTGTGTTGATGTGTCAATGTGTGTGTCCAACTATGTTTGCACTATACTGATGTAGATAGTGTGTTTGTATTGTGTTGATGTGTCATGTGTGTGTCCAACTATGTTTGCACTATACTGATGTAGATAGTGTGTTTGTATTGTGTTGATGTGTCATGTGTGTGTTCCAACTAATGTTTGCACAATACTGATGTAGATAGTGTGTTTGTATTGTGTTGATGTGTCAATGTGTGATGTTCCAACTATGTTTGCATTACGATGTAGATAGTGTGTTTGTATGTGTTGAGTGCAATGTGTGTGTCCAACTATTTGCACTGTACTGATGTAATAGTGTGTTTGTATTGTGTTGATGTGTCAATGTGTGTGTCAACTATGTTTGCACTAACTGATGTAATATTGTTTGTATTGTGTTGTGTCAATGTGTGTGTCCAACTATGTTTGCACATACTGATGTAAAAGTGTTTTGTTTGGTTGATGTGTCAATGTTGATGTTCAGTCAATATGTTTTGCACTATTACTTGATGTAGATAGTGTGTTTGTATTGTGTTGATGTGTCAATGTGTGGTCCAACTATGTTTCACAATACTGAGTAGATATGTGTTTGTATTGTGTTGATGTGTCAATTGTGTCAATATGTTTGCACTATACTGATGTAGATAGTGTGTTTGTATTGTGTTGATGTGTCAATGTGTGTGTCCAACTATGTTTCCACTATACTGATGTAATATGTGTTTGTATTGTGTTGATGTGTCAATGTGTGTGTCCAACTATGTTTGCACTGTACTGATGTAGATAGTGTTTGTATTGTGTTGATGTGTCAATGTGTGTGTCCAACTATGTTTCCACTATACTGATGTAGATAGTGTGTTTGTATTGTTTGATGTGTGATGTGTGTGTCCAACTATGTTTTGCACTGTACTGATGTAGATAGTGTGTTGATTGTGTTGATGTGTCAATGTGTGTGTCCAACTATGTTTGCACTATACTGATGTATTGATAGTGTGTTTGTATTGTGTTGATGTGTCGATGTGTGTTCCAACTATGTTTGCACAATACTGATGTAGATAGTGTGTTTGTATTGTGTTGATGTGTCAATGTGTGTGTCCAACTATGTTTGCATTGTACTGATGTAGATAGTGTGTTTGTATTGTGTTGATGTGTCAATGTGTGTGTCCAACTATGTTTGCATTGTACTGATGTAGATAGTGTGTTTGTATTGTGTTGATGTGTCAATGTGTGTGTCCAACTATGTTTGCACTATACTGATGTAGATAGTGTGTTTGTATTGTGTTGATGTGTCAATGTGTGTGTCCAACTATGTTTGCACTATACTGATGTACTGAGAGTGTGTATTGTTTGATGTACTGACAAAATAATCCTTCCCCTTTTCTTTTTTTTTTTTCTTTTTTGTAAAACACAATGGGCATTCTCTGACATGGGACAGTTTATGCTAAGTATATGACATTGTATATTATTATTATTATTATATTACTATTATCATCATCATTATCATTATTATTACTATCATTACTGTTGTTGTTGCTGCTGCTGTCATTGTCGTCATCATCATCATCATCATCATTATATGTTTATGTAACTTTTTTCTTAATGGTTGAAAATCTAGTCTTTTTTTTTTTTTTTTTTTTTTTTTTTTTTAACATTCTGATTTTCTCACAAGCATGACATAGTTTTGCTCAGACTGTGCTGGTGGTATGTTGCTGCACAGTTTGCATACTCTATTTTTGGTGGGTTGCATGCTGAGTGTTTTCATATTTCCAAAAGCCTTTGGACACTGATATGATGTAAAGGATCTTTAACATTCATACTTTCCATCATTTGTTTTGGTCTGGATTCTATGTTATGATAATCATTTTTTAATCACCGCTATTGCATGCATTTCTTCTGGTCCTATTGTGTGAATGTTTCTACATCATTTTGACACAGTCTCTTCATTGCTATAGGTTCTTTTACATGCGCTAAGTACATGCTGTACAAGAAATCTTGGTTGATTTACTAATCCAAAAAAGATCAAGACAAGGTCACCACTCAAGGTTCAGAGCAGGAAGGGGCAAAGGGGAGAAAAATTCCTGTCTCGTTGTGATTCGAACCCCAGCCATTTGGCTTCTCTAACTTCTGAAACAGGAGCTTTATCCACTCCTCAGTGTGTTTGGATCTGCCCAGTAAAGCATCTTTTTAATTCAAGTTGACTTTAAAATAATGAAGATTAGGAAAAAACAAGCAACACTGATAGGATAATGTAGGAGGCTGGAGAAATTTGAGCACCTAGTCACAACATGAAAGCTAGGGAGAGAAAGAGCACCAGATAGACCCAGAGACAAAATATCAGACAGTTCTGCAGAGTGGGTGAGGGCAGAAACGGTAAGAGATACACTTGCAGCGATAAAAGATAGATTTGTATGGATGGCCATGATTGCCAACACCGTGCGGCATGGCACATGACAATGATTACTTTAAACCTTACCAGTGAAAGTAGACCCACAGACTATTTCCATTCAAGCTTATTTTAAAATCTTCCCCTGTGAAAATACACCAGAGTGTATTTCAATTCAAGCTTACTTTAACCCTTTGACTACCACACTCTATCCACCAACTGCAAAAACTTAACCCTTTGGCTCCATCACCCTTTCCACAGCTTCCTGCATGGAAAGCTAAAGTGGGGGAAAAAAGGGTGTATGGACAAGGTTATTTTTGCTTTGCTACATGGCTGACAATGCAGTGTGTACAGGTCAGGAGTCAAAAGTTTAAACCTCAGCTTTGAAAGTACACCTACAGACAGTGTATTTCAGTTCAAGTTTACTTTAAACCTCAACCACGTATTTCAATCCAAGCTTACTTTAAACCTCACCTGTGAAGGTACACCCACAGTGTATTTAATCAAGCTTACTTTAAACCTCACCTGTGAAGGTACACCCACAGTGTACTTTAATCCAAGCTTACTTTAAACCTCACCTGTGAAGGTACACCCACAGTGTATTTCAATTCAAGCTTACTTTAAACCTCACCTGTGAAGGTACACCCACAGTGTACTTTAATCCAAGCTTACTTTAAACCTCACCTGTGAAGGTACACCCACAGTGTACTTTAACAATCCAAGCTTACTTAAAACCTCACCTGTGAAGGTACACCCCACAGTGTATTTCAATTCAAGCTTACTTTAAACCTCACCTGTGAAGGTACACCCACAGTGTACTTAATCCAAGCTTACTTTAAACCTCACCAGTGAAGGTACAACCCACAGTGTACTTTAATCCAAGCTTACTTTAAACCTCACCTGTGAAGGTACACCCACAGTGTATTTCAATTCAAGCTTACTTTAAACCTCACCTGTGAAGGTACACCCACAGTGTATTTCAATCCAAGCTTACTTTAAACCTCACAGTGAAGGTACACCCACAGTGTATTTCAATCCAAGCTTACTTTAAACCTCACCAGTGAAGGTACACCCACAGTGTATTTCAATCCAAGCTTACTTTAAACCTCACCAGTGAAGGTACACCCACAGTGTATTTCAATCCAAGCTTACTTTAAACCTCACCTGTGAAGGTACACCCACAGTGTATTTCAATCAAGCTTACTTTAAACCTCACCAGTGAAGGTACACCCACAGTGTATTTAATCCAAGCTTACTTTAAACCTCACCAGTGAAGGTACACCCACAGTGTATTTAATCCAAGCTTACTTTAAACCTCACCAGTGAAGGTACACCCACAGTGTAGTTATTTTGAATAACAATATTTCAATCAGCTTACTTTAAACCTCACCAGTGAAGGTACACCCACAGTGTATTTCAATTCAAGCTTACTTTAAACCTCACCAGTGAAGGTACACCACATGTATTTAATCAAGCTTACTTTAAACCTCACCGTGAAGGTACACCACATGTATTCAATCCAAGCTTACTTTAAACCTCACCAGTGAAGGTACACCCACAGTGTATTTCAATTCAAGCTTACTTTAAACCTCACCAGTGAAGGTACACCCACAGTGTATTTCAATTCAAGCTTACTTTAAACCTCACCAGTGAAGGACACCACAGTATTTAATCAGCTACTTAAACTCACAGTGAGGTACCCCACAGTGTATTTCAATTCAAGCTTACTTTAAACCTCACCATGTGAAGGTACACCCACAGTGTATTTAATCCAAGCTTACTTTAAACCTCACCAGTGAAGGTACACCCACAGTGTATTTAATCCAAGCTTACTTTAAACCTCACCGTGAAGGACACCACAGTGATTAATCAGCTTACTTTAAACCTCACAGTGAGTACACCCACATTATTCAATCCAAGCTTACTTTAAACCTCACCGTGAAGGTAACACAGTGTACTTTAATCAGCTTACTTAAACTCACGTGAAGTAACCCACTGTAAGTCAAACGCACTGTGTACTTTAAACTCCCAAGCCTTACTTTAAAACCTCACCTGTGAAGGTACATCTACAGTGTATTTCAATTCAAGCTTACTAAAACTTTTTGACTCCTGTTCCCTATCCACCAATTGCAAAAACCTAACCCTTCAGATTCTCGCACCTTATCCACCAGCTTCCTGCACAAAGCTGGTAGATAGGGTGAGGCAGTCAAATGGTCAAGATTCTGCTTTGCTAGCACGGTTGACAGACAAAGCAGGATGCCCGTGGACAGTGTGCAGGAGTCAAAGGGTTATTCCTCACCTGTGAAAGTACATCCAGTGTAGTTCAGTTCAAGCTTACTTTAAACCTCACCTAAAAAATACACTCGTGTGTTTCAATTTAAGTTTGTTTTAAAACTTACCTGTGAAAGTACATCTACAGAGTATTTCAAGTTTATTTTAAAACTTACCTGTGACCAGTCATTGTTCAACCAGTACTAGACAAAAGCCGTTGCCAGTTTCCCAATATCTCCACTGCATACTGGCTTTGTGCCAACATTCAGTGCACTGCACCATTTTCTGCACACAAACAGTGGCACATTGTTCTCATCTGGAATGGACAGGATTCATTTTTTGTCATATCAGAAATTTTCTCCATAGAATGAATGGGGTTTCTGTTCTTGGAACAGTATAGTTGTAGATAGTACAGCAATAATCTTTTTAAAAAAAAAAATCAATCAGATTTTTCCAACTACAATGCATGTCTGAGCAGCCTGGAGGGAGATTGTGGTATTAAAATATGCAGCGGCCAATACCGAACCCATTGACGCCAACAGGTGGGACAGGTGTGAGTGCGTGTGTGTAACTTTGCCTATCAGAGTAGATATTCAATAGTGTTTTTAATCCTTGTTTCTTTGTGTTGTCAGAAACAGTGAAGTTCAGCTCTTAAAACTAATTTCTTTCAATTGCAGTCTCTGTGTGTGTGTGTGTGTGTGTGTGTGTGTGTGTGTGTGGTTGTGTGTGTGTGTGTGTGTGTGTGTGTGTGTGTTGTGTGGTGCTGTGGTGGGTTGTGTGGTGCTCTTGCGCACACACTGCATGTGTTTGTGTTGCATGTGTGTTTCTGCATGTTTTATTCTTATGTTCATGCATATTTGCATGCATGTGTGTATCACTGTATGCCTTTTTTTGGAACGTGCACAAACATGAGCGTGTGTGTGTTTGTGTACCAGCCTGCAAGATTAAAACCGGCCTGTTCACTGCCCATCTTAATCCTCCAATCATTTCAGTGGGTCAACTTCTTCTTCTTCCTTAATTCTGTGAAGAGTCTTTAGGGCGCCGCACTAACAAACTGTTCACTAGATTCTTCCAGCTCTGTTGGTTGTGCACCAAAGCCTGGGTCTCTGCAGATGTTGTTTTTTTCTGTCCATTCCCCACTGCTGTCTACCCAACCACTTTTCTATCTTCCCTTTATCTCCATCCCTAACCAGTTTGGAGGATTGATTTAGTGAGGCCATTGGATCTTGTTACATGGCCAGACCAAAGTAGTTTTCTGTTCTTTAACTGAAGTCAGCAGATCTTCATCTGGTCCAATGAGCTGCTTAATAGTCTGGGGCACTTGTTCAGTTGTGACATGATCAGTGTATCTGATGTATAGGATAATGTGATAACATCTCATTTTCGTGGCTCAGATTGGTCTTTCCATATCCACTGTGAGAGTCCATCCAATCTTTCCATATTCACTGTCAGAAGCCATCCACTTTCCATATCCACTATGAGAGTCCATCCAATCTTTCCATATTCACTGTGAGAGTCCATCCAATCTTTCCATATTCACTGTGAGAGTCCATCCAATCTTTCCATATTCACTGTGAGAGTCCATCCAATCTTTCCATATCCATTGTGAGAGTCTATCAAATTTTTCCATATCCACTGTGAGAGTCCATCCAATCTTTCCATATATCCACTGTGAGAGTCCATCCAATCTTTCCATATCCACTGTGAGAGTCCATCCAGCTTTTCCATATCCACTGTGAGAGTCCATCCAGTCTTTCCTTATCCACTGTGCGAGTCCATGTCTTATATGCATACAGGAAGATGGAATATATATACCAGTGCATGAAAGAAAATTATCTTGAGTTTTGTGGAGATAATTTTGTCCTTCCATCCATCTTTCAGCCTGGATAGTGCTTATGTTTTCTTTGCTACCTCTGGAAGATTTTTGGTTTGGATCCCTCATTGTTAATATGGATTCCAGGTATGAGAAATGATGAACAGTCCCTAGCTCCATCAGCCTATGGAAATTATATCAATAGTGGTGGTGCTGTGACTGGTCATCAACTTGGTCTTTTCAGCGTGATTTTCTTTCTGTATCTTGTCAATGTTTCATTTGATCTTGTAAAAAGCTTAGCAAAGTTCTTGCTCACTGCCTGCCAGGCCATCACCATCATCTGTGAAATGAAGGTTCATGATGGTTATTCCTCCAATGCTGACTATGCTGACATGATCTTCAAGTCCTTCAGTCATGATGCATTCCAAGAAATGTTGAAAGGCATGGGAGACAGAAGGCAGCCCTGAAGAACTCCCAACTGAAGTATGGAACTACTCTTCGATAGCACACTGTGTACGTATAGCACCAATTACTTTGGAGTGTTGACTAGGTTTTGCCTGATGTTAAATTTTGTCTTTGTGACCACAGTGCCTCCAACCAAACTCTGTGAAATGCCTTCTTGAAGTCCATGAAGACAGGTAAATTTCTTCAGGTGTTGCTGCTGTCTTTCGCAAAGGGTATGCAGATTAAAGATCTGTTCATTAATACTTGTCTTTGCAGAATCTGGTCTATTCTTCACCAATTGCGGTATGGATCTGCCTCCAGTTGTAATCTACTCAGAATGATTTTGTGCATAACTTTTCTGGCATGGCTGATCACACTCATGGTTGATAGTTCTGGCAATGCTGGAGATAACTTAGAGTCCATGGCGGGAGCCACTTACCTGTGTGTCAATTTTTTTTTTTTTTTTTTTTTTTTTTGCAGATGGCATTTAGTATATCAGTAAAGTCTACTGCCTCTCCGCCGTATGACAAGAATGGGGTCACGTTGTTTTATGAATCCTATCCCCCACATACCCCACCGCACCCCTCCAATTAAAGACCTTGCCAGTACGTAGGGTTTTGCGTAGGCTCAAGAAGTCTGCTAGATAACACAAATGACACTTAATGGAGCGCATACGGAATTGCCATGTGCGATGAATCTCTCATAAACAAAATCTAAACGAACTCTTCGTTTCTTTGGAAGATCTAACAGTAAGTGTCAGAATAATCACGTGATGATTGTGGACACTCAACGGGTGAAGTCACTGAAGATAAAGTAACACTAGCCAAGGCGACTAGCAGACTGACGTGCTCATGGACCATTTAATTTTACTTTGCAACTTTGAAAAAGTACCATACGCCTGTGTTTAAACTGGCAAAATAAAGATCTGAAACAAGACAATGTAGGCTAAAAGTACCATACGCCTGTGTTTAAACTGGCAAAATAAAGATCTGAAACAAGACAATGTGGGCTATAAAATGACAGTGGAATATGATAAAACGCGTACAAACTTCATGAACCATCGGCGTAGGTCTTGCCGAAAGCGAAACCATTCGTCTGCAACGCGCTTTCCGGCGTCAGGGAAAATTAACTCTCGGGCTCAAAAGCTTGCAAAAAATTGACCAATTGCCGACAGCGTGATTCATTTGCTGCGGTGTTACGGACGATTGTCAAGCAACCAGATCAACAAAGTGCACTAGTGTTTGGGGTGTCGCCTCCTTCACAAATAAAACTGTACGTTGTTCTGTGTGAGTATAACTGATTTTGAACATGCTATTATTTTCGAACTCTTTTGATGTGTGAAACTGTAAAGAAATGTTTTCATATACACTGTTAATGAAATAACTATGACAAGATTGCTTTACAAGATGTCATAATTAGATGCAAAAATAACGGACACGGTTTGTACAAGGCCTACGGGCCTAAGCAAGATCAGAAAAGCAGGAAACACACTGCTCTGTGGCTTTTTTGGGTAAGGCAACGACGCCTAAGCCCACTACCATTCACTATGCTGCAGTTATCTCCTGTTCTTTGAGACAAACAAGTTTTTGTCACTTTTAAGATGTCATCAGAACTTCCACCTGCCATGTTGTCAGAACTTCCACCTGCCATGTTGTCAGAACTTCCACCTGCTTTTAAGAAACCGCCAACCACCAGAGTAAATTCCAGTGCTTTCGAGACACCACCAATCTCGAGAAGAGGGTCCAATACTAGGCGGTCATCAATCATGCTGACACTGTGTATATCCAATGAAAATGGGGGATTTGTTTTTAAGTAAGTTTGCAAAATTGTTGGACATCAAGCTGCATGATCTCTGTTCAGTTAGTTCTTGTTTTTGTTCTTGTTGTTTAGTGTCCACAATCAACACGTTGATTATTCTGACACTATCACACAGGGGGTACGCACAAAAAAAACCAAAAAAACCCCACCTACTTCTACTACTACTGGTGAACACGCCAGGAGACGCGGCTCCAACCATAGCTTCAGTCAAAGATTCGTTCCACTCAGGGATGGTTTGCGGGAGGAACGAATACATTCTGTAATCACGTGAACACTGAAGTCTAGCAAGCTGCCTTGAGTGTGCTCTTCTGTCCCTCTCCTTTGGTGCTCTCAGTTCAGTTTCAGTTTCAGTTTCAATTTCTCAAGATGACTTGTCCACACTCAAAGTGATATCCATATGCACTAACATCACAGTCGTCATGTGATGGTGTTCATGGCACAAGCCTTGATCCTGCACAAAACCCCATAATGTAAAGTTATGGTAATGCTTGTCAGTGTGATGCAAGTAAGGATAAGACCAAGGCCAAGACCAAGACTAAGAGTGGTGGTTTAGGTTCTGACCTTTTAGATAAGATTATAAGCTTAGTTCCCATGTGCAACATGCATTCAGCTCATGACAACACAAAATTCCATGCAAAAATTCACTCCGCTTGGAAATGAAAAAATATGCAAAAATAGTGATCAGATAGTTGATCATCACTGCCTGCCAAAAGAAAGAACACTAACGAGTGGTAACACCATAGTGGATGAAATAAATGGGAGTATGGTTGTGCAAGAGTGATACATCTCTTTGGATTTCATGACTGATGAAGCTACAATGTTACAAATAGTATGATGAAGGTGATATGGAAAATTGCTGGAAACCAGTGAGATTGTTATCAACTGATTGATCTGTCAGGCATGTATTTTACATTGAAATAGGAATATGAAGTGGTGTAGAATCGACTTTGTGACCCTGGTCTTCCCAATGAGCCCATAGTGTGCTCAACCCTGAGTAGGAGCTGATGGAAGCTGAAAAATCCCACATGATTTTGAAAGTGCTGATGGGGATTTGAACCCACAACCTTCCAGTTAGTAGTCCTTTGTGCTAACCATGGTGACGAAAGAGAGACGAAGACCAATGATAAGACGAGACAGGGCTCTTCCATTCTCTCTTGGTCTGATGGCTGGGCTGGCCCTGGTTGATGCACATTGTGTGGTTATGTCCCAGGGTTTGTCATCTTTCCACTTTGCTGTTTGGCTTGAGAACAAGGTGACTGATGACTAGGTCCAAATAGGTCATGCGAGACATTTGGACAGCCCCTCTTTGCTTGATGAAATGACCACCAGTATCGAGTGGGGTCAGAAGGTTGGGAGGCAATTGCCCGGAGAATAATGAGGCATTGGTGCTGTGGATCGCATCCAGCATCCTCAGGTGTTTCTTGTTAATTTGAATAGAGTACGTTGTCTGTTCCATGTGAAGTTTTCTGTTACTTGGTCAGGATGTCAGACTTCTAATCAGAAGGCCCAAGTTCAAAGCTGCCCAAGTAGCTCCTAGAAGGTAAAAAGTGCAGATTGTCATTTCTAAATTTCCCAGGTCAACATATGTGCAGACCTTGCTAGTGCCTGAACACCTTTCAAGTGTATAACTATTAAAAACGTCAAAACATGTACCTTAAAGGTCCTATAACCTGTGTCAGTGTTCCATTCCTGATAGAAACCACAAACTTTTGGAACCTCCAGCAAACACACCAGCCAAACACAGAATATGCAGACACTGCAGCAATGCAATGCCTGCATGGTGTGGGACAAACAACATGCATTCATACATTTGAGAAACATTGTTCAGAATAAGGAAACAAGAAATTTTCTGTTGAACATTCTGTTATCCATAATCTATATTAAACATGTGGGAAACACTTATGGTGTAACCAGATTTGAAAATTTTGTTAATAATGGATTTTTATTTGAACTCCTTTCAGTTTTGTAATAAGGGTTAGTTAGTAATGAAAAGGGGTCATTCTTTTTTGTCTGTACTTGTGGGTTGTAACTCAGACATGCACTTGTACATATACTCGTGGGTTTTTATGTACAAGACCATTTTTATAAATCTTGTCATGTAGCCTCCCCCCCCCCCCCCCCCCCCCCCTATATTGTGTTTTCTGGGCTGTGCATGGTATGTATTTTCATGTTTCCATAGGCCACCAAATATTCTTACGGCTCATGAGATCATTAATATGTTTACCTGATGCTCTGCATGTTTGTGCACATGAACGAGCCCAGGCATTAGCAGGTCTACACATACGTTGACCTGTGAGATCAGAAAAAGCTTCACCCTTTACCCACCAGGTAGGACCAAACTCAGACCTTCTAATTCAAAGTCTGGTGTCCTGTTCAGCTGGGTTATCACAGATGTTGGTCGTATGTAAAAGGTTATGTTTAGTCCTCTGAATCCCACACCCTATCCACCAACTGCAAAAACTTAACCCTTTGACTCCCTCACCCTATCCACCAGCTTCCTGCAGGAAGCTGGCAGAAAGGGTGAGGGAGTCAAAGGGTTAAGTTCATGCTTTGCCAGCATTGTTGACAATGCAGGATGCTGGAGGACAGGGTGCGGAAGTCAAAAGGTTAATGTTGAAGAATATAGTATCAGCATGTCTGTTACAGAGGAAACATGGTTGACGCAGCAGTATTACAACCCAAGTCCATGATGCGCCCAAAGGTTTGGGACGAGGAAGTGGAGGAGGCATACAGGTTTCAGCTGGCTGGCTACAGGGATGCTGTGGAATACAAACAGATCCAGAAAACTGAACACGTATGTTCACTATCATTTACCATTGTTTTTTGCAGAAATCACTGTTCTTTTTTTTTTTTTTTTTTTTTAATTGATTTTGTATTTAGTCTTAATAATTTGACAGTGACTTTTGCGTGTTGGAGATTTGCCAATTTTAGTTAATTGAAAGTAGTATGTTTGACAGATCTGGTTTGGACACAGTTCTTTTCGTTTTCATCTCTTTGCTTGAGAGTGACGTGGTGGCCTAATAGTAGCTCATGTAGGTAGGTAGGTAGGTAGAGGTTACAAGGTCAAGCCAGATGGAAAACTTCTGTTTGGGCAGTCTGTAGTCTACCTGTCTGTGAATCAATTCCTGACTTTCTTCAGAGTAAAGGAAGGTAAATCAGTGAGGGAGAGGAGATGGACACCACCCTCATACACTGGCCGGTAGAAAAGTTGTGATCTCTAACACCTAACAACCCGACTGCTTCAGTGGTATGAAACAACCTTCAACATTGTTTTCTACGTACTGTATGATTTTTCTAACTCAAGATCCTGTATATAACATGCCTTTAGTTCACATGATAAAAGACTTTTGGAGTTATCCCTGGTAAAATTGTTATGAAAAGCATTTTTATTAACATCAGAAAACAAGAATACACCCAGAAACAACAACAACAACAATAACTGCGCCTAATAATGTACTTTACTATCTAGGGAACGCAGCCCAAATTCCCTACAGAAAATCTGATGTGATAACATGATACAATACAAAATGATGCAATGCAAAGCAAGGCAATACAATGTAATACTGTACGAACTTCTGTTTGTTTAGTGTGTGTGTGTGTGTGTGTGTGTGTGTGTGTGTGTGTGTGTGTGTGTGTGTGTGTGTGTGTGTGTGTGTGTCTGTGTGTGTGTGTGTGTGTGTGTGTGTGTTGTGTGTGTGTGTGTGTGTGTGTGTGTGTGTGTGTGTGTGTGTGTTTTATACGTAGAAGCATTATGGGATGAATAGAATGCACTTTTTTTGTATGACATATTATCATTTCTTAGGATTGGGAAAGACAATACAAATTTTGTTGGCAAAATGTGCATGTGTGTGTTAGCTTTGTGTATGAATACACAGTTATATATTTTTATTCGTCGTTTCTGTTTTTGGCCCGCATGCTACAAGTACTATTTGTACAGGTCTCATCAGCTGTGGTGTGGGGCAGTAATTTCATTCCTTGTTTTCTTTTTTTAATTTGTCCATTAATGTGTGTATATGAGTGTGTGTGTGTGTGTGTGTGTGTGTGTGTGTGTGTGTGTGTGTGTGTGTGTGTGTGTGTGTGTGTGTGTGTGTGTGTGTGTTGTGCTTGTGTGTGTGTATGTGTGCACGTGCACCAGTATCTAGTTTTCCATTTCACATTTTGTCATTTGTGACATGTACTAAGCATGCATGTCAGTAACCAACTAATGCCTAGAAGCAAAGCAGCAATTTCTGTCATTGTCTTTTCTATTTGTCCATGAACCAGATTGATCGCTGGCCCCATAATGGCTATGTGAAGAAGCTGGTAAGGCGTGATGGGTGCTTCTACTACTACAACAAAACCAGAGAGTGTCCGGATAAAGAAATCCACAAGACCAAAGTCTACTCCTACTAACTGCCATAGCCCTCATTCTGAATTTAACTTGAGAAACCAAAGTATAGCTTAACTGTGAGAAGAAAAACAGATCTGCCTGGATATTACTTTTTCTGTAAGGACTATGCCACACACACAATGTGTTACTGGTGAGAATGTTATGTATATATACAATGCTTGAACTGCAAAATATATATATATATATATATGTACATGAACAAGAAAAATGTAAGATATTCTCTACATGTAGCAAATGCATACTAGTATTTCATAGAAACTTTATTCCTTTTCAAAAGATCAGAAACATTTTATTTTGTGTCCAACAACTAAAACAGATTTATACCGACAGATGAAAACATATGAAAAGGTAAGGGGGGAGGAGTGATTGTTGTGTTTGTGCTTAATTTATGAATCAGAACTTTATGAACAGGTCAAAGTTCGGTCAGAATGTTTGTGTGTGTTTTGAAACATTCAGTAACACATCAACAAACATTTACAAGTACAGTATCTTATCGCTTTGTTAATTACTGTCGGCAGATAAAAGCAGACTGGAAAGGAAAATTGATTTACACACATTCAAAAATATGAATTAAGTCAGTGAACTTCCTGTCAAAATATCACATCATGGGGTGTTGTCCAAAACACAATTTCCTCATACACATGGCAAGTTCAGATGTATCCTGTAGATTAGGAAAACAGAAGGGCTGTTTATATAATGCAAGAACGTCAGTAGACAGGGGACAGAGATTCCCACTGTATTCATCCTTGTAAACTTACTCTTAGAACCGAGAGTTCTTGATGTGATTTTCCCATCATAAAATGCTTTTCATGATTTGTGTTTTCCAGCAATTTCATCTTACTTTCTGCTTGCTGCTACATAACTGTGCTCCATATCTATTGCTGAAGGAGAAAGAAACCAGAAACTGGAAAAATGAAACGACTTTGGAGACATGCATGCCATAAACTAAGCTGCTTAATATTATGTATCTTGCTAAGATACTCACACATTCTTTCTTCATACCTTCATACATGTTCTCAGAATGTTACCAAAATGCATGTTTTGAGTTAGTATGCATTGTTCTTCTTTATTCTTTGTTTGGTTGTTTGTTTTTCTGTTTTCCACATCAGCTTCTGCATTACTGATCGCGCAACTGATAAAAGTCTTTTGTTTCATGATAAGTTTGTCTAAATTTTGGGGGGATGGATTGGGTGGAGGTGGGAGGGAATGTCAAAGGGGAGGGGGGTAGGGAGGGAGGCTGAGGGGTTTAACCTTGTGTGTGCAATGACAATGAACAGTATTGGCGCCTGTAGGTATTTGTGCGCATGGAGAAAGCCAAAGAAATAAAGAACAGATTTAAATTTATTGGTTCAGAGGT
Source organism: Monoplex corrugatus (assembly GCA_030674185.1). Lineage (NCBI taxonomy): Eukaryota > Metazoa > Mollusca > Gastropoda > Littorinimorpha > Ranellidae > Monoplex > Monoplex corrugatus. The sequence goes on along the minus strand of CM060312.1, from coordinate 5,456,709 downwards.
TCTGGTTTGCTACAAATCATGTCTGTTAAACTGTGCTGAGTGCAAGAGAGGAAAGTGTTGTAACTTTAAACTGTGCTGAGTGAAAGACAGGAAAGTGTTGTAACTTTTTATTTTTCTCTCTGTCAGTCTGCCTGTTTTCTGGTCTGCCTCGGTTTCCTTCAGTGTTTCGCTGCAAGGAAATGGACAATTATTAATGTCTTCCTGTAACTCAACTATCAATGTCATAATAAGAACACTGACATACAAAGACAGTCATGCACTTAAGACCAAAAATAATACAGCTAAATGTCATAATCCCATTTATCATCAGTAATGTACACAAGGAACAAGGAAACAAACAAAGCCAGATGTCAAAATCCCAACAACCATCAATCATGTACATAATACAAACAAAGCCAGATGTCAAAAAACAAAGCCATGATGTCAAACAAACAAAGCCAGATGTCAAACAAACAAAGCAGATGTCAAAAATCCCAACAACCATCAATCATGTACATAATACAAACAAAGCCAGATGTCAAAATCCCAACAACCATCAATCATGTACATAATACAAAAGCCAGATGTCAAAACAAAGCCAGATGTCAAACAAACAAAGCCAGATGTCAAAATCCCAACAACCATCAATCATGTACATAATACAAACAAAGCCAGATGTCAAACCAAACATAACATGTCAAAAACAAAGCCAGATTCAAACAAACCATTCAACAAAACACAAGCCAGATGTCAAAATCCAACAACCATCAATCATGTACATAATACAAACAAAGCCAGATGTCAAACAAACAAAGCCAGATGTCAAACAAACAAAGCCAGATTCAAAATTCCAACAACCATCAATCATGTACATAATACAAACAAAGCCAGATGTCAAAATCCCAACAACCATCAATCATGTAATAATACAAACAAAGCCAGATGTCAACAAAAAATTCCAATGTCAACATCAATCAATGTACATAAACAAACAAAGCCAGATGTCAAAATTCCAACAACCATCAATCATGTATATAATACAAACAAAGCCAGATGTCAAAATCCCAACAACCATCAATCATGTACATAATACAAACAAAGCCAGATGTCAAAATCCAACACCATCAATCATGTATATAATACAAACAAAGCCAGATATCAAAATCCCAACAATCATCAATCATGTACATAATACAAACAAAGCCAGATGTCAAACAAAGCAGATGTCAACAAACAAAGCCAGATTCAAAATCCCAACAACATCAATCATGTACATAATACAAACAAAGCCAGATGTCATAACAAACAAAGCCAGATGTCAAAATCCCAACAATCATCAATCATGTACATAATACAAACAAAGCCAGATGTCAAAATCCCAACAATCATCAATCATACAAACAAAGCCAGATGTCAAAATCCCAACAATCATCAATCATGTACATAATACAAAGCCAGATATCAAAATCCCAACAATCATCAATCATGTACATAAAATACAAACAAAGCCAGATGTCAACAAACAAGCCAAATATCAAATCCCAACAACCATCAATCATGTACATAATACAAACAAAGCCAGATGTCAAAATCCCAACATCATCAATCATACAAACAAAGCCAGATGTCAAAATCCCAACAACCATCAATCATGTACATAAGAATACAAACAAAGCCAGATGTCAAACAAAGCCAGATGTCAAACAAAGCCAGATGTCAAACAAATAAAGCCAGATGTCAAAATTCCAACAATCATCAGTCATGTACATAAGAATACAAACAAATCCAGATGTCATAATCCCATTTATCATCAGTCATGTACATAAGAATACAAACAAAGCCAGATGTCAAACAAACAAAGCCAGATGTCAAAATCCCAACAACCATCAATCATGTACATAATACAAACAAAGCCAGATGTCAAAATCCCAACAATCATCAATCATACAAACAAAGTCAGATGTCAAAATCCCAACAACCATCAATCATGTACATAATACAAACAAAGCCAGATGTCAAAATCCCAACAATCATCAATCATACAAACAAAGTCAGATGTCAAAATCCCAACAATCATCAATCATACAAACAAAGCCAGATGTCAAAATCCCAACAATCATCAATCATACAAACAAAGCCAGATGTCAAAATTCCAACAATCATCAATCATACAAACAAAGCCAGATGTCAAAATTCCAACAATCATCAATCATACAAACAAAGCCAGATGTCAAAATTCCAACAATCATCAATCATGTACATAATACAAACAAAGCCAGATGTCAAAATCCAACAATCATCAATCATACAAACAAAGGCAGATGTCAAAATTCCAACAATCATCAATCATGTACATAATACAAACAAAGCCAGATGTCAAAATCCCAACAATCATCAATCATACAAACAAAGCCAGATGTCAAAATTCCAACAATCATCAATCATGTACATAATACAAACAAAGCCAGATGTCAAAATTCCAACTATCATCAATCATACAAACAAGCCAGATGTCAAAATTCCAACAATCATCAATCATGTACATAATACAAACAAAGCCAGATGTCAAACAAAGCCAGATGTCAAACAAACAAAGCCAGATATCAAAATCCCAACAACCATCAATCATGTACATAATACAAACAAAGCCAGATGTCAAAATCCCAACAATCATCAATCATGTACATAAGAATACAAACAAAGCCAGATGTCAAACAAAGCCAGATGTCAAACAAACAAAGCCAGATGTCAAAATCCCAACAACCATCAACCATGTACATAATACAAACAAAGCCAGATGTCAAAATTCCAACGATCATCAATCATGTACATAAGAATACAAACAAAGCCAGATGTCAAACAGCCAGATGTCAAACAAACAAAGCCAGATGTCAAAATCCCAACAACCATCAACCATGTACATAATACAAACAAAGCCAGATGTCAAAATCCCAACAATTATCAGCCATGTACATAAATACAAACAAAGCCAGATGTCAAAATCCCAAACACATCATCAATATACAAACAAAGCCAGATGTCAAAATCCCAACAATCATCAATCATACAAACAAAGCCAGATGTCAAAATCCCAACAATCATCACCATGTACATAAAATACAAACAAAGCCAGATGTCAAAATCCCAACAATTATCAGCCATGTACATAAGAATACAAACAAAGCCAGATGTCAAAATCCCAACAATCATCAATCATACAAACAAAGCCAGATGTCAAAATCCCAACAATCATCAATCATACAAACAAAGCCAGATGTCAAAATCCCAACAATCATCAATCAAACAAACAAAGCCAGATGTCAAAATCCCAACAATCATCAATCAAACAACAAAGCCAGATGTCAAAATCCCAACAATCATCAATCATACAAACAAAGCCAGATGTCAAAATCCCAACAATCATCAATCATACAAACAAAGCCAGATGTCAAAATCCCAACAATTATCAGCATGTACATAAATCAAACAAAGCTAGATGTCAAAATCCCAACAATCATCAGCCATGTACATAAGAATACAAACAAAGCCAGACATCAAAATCTAATTTTATAAAATCATCATCTTTCCTATTTAAACGCACTTCAGACTTGTGTTAAACTTTCTTGGGAGTGTTGGATCTTGTTTGTCAGTAGGTCATGGAGGCTGTTAGATGGTTGTGGTCTTCTTACCCAGTAATGTCTCACTCTGTCTGGCTCTGCAACGAAGCCATTATTATGTTAATAGGGGGGTTAGCAGGCAGTGTCCTTAGTAAATTTAAAAAAAAAAAAAGGCACTGTTGAACTCCATCAAAGAGATCCAGCAGCAGTGCGGGGTCTCCTCTAGTGGGTGACCACACAGCAGATTGACACCACTGGCTCCCATGGGTTTTCTGGCACTGGGTACGTTCACTGAATGTACTTGGTGGTGCGTTGAAGAATTGGAATAAGCGGTATGGATTCAACGCCACTAAGACAGCTAGAAGTCAGCGCAAAAACGAACAAACAAACAAACGAACGAACAAAACTTTTATGGAAGTAAGTAGGCCTACTGTTCAGAAACAAAACAAATTCAGACATACTCGTATCCAATTAAGGCTATACACTCTTGAGATCATTTAAATTAATATCCAAGAACATGATCCTTATCAGAGTCAGTCTACTACCCAGTTGACATTTTGACTTATCCAGAAGTTATCATCCAGAT
>CM060312.1:5382527-5447527 GCA_030674185.1 Monoplex corrugatus | reverse complement strand
ATGGAAATTATAAGACAACGCTTATCTTCTTTAACTATATGACAAGATTCATCTTTCGACAGTTCCTAATCGTTATCACGCTGGGACGTTAATACCAGTGGAGAAGAAGAAGATAACATGGGGGTTGTGGGATTTTTTCTCAAATCCCTGTTTAGCAAAATGCACTTACCGTTTCTAATAACTATGTCCTATTCAGTGAAGGACTCTTGTAAACAACCAACTGATTGGCGCCATGCCATGTGTAATGTTTTACACACACGTAACATGGGTTAACTACAACCTGCGGTAACAGATTCTAGGAAACCTTAGCCTGCTGTCCCAGATAATTCCTACCCACTAGCACGCCATTATCATAACAGTCAGTTTGTCCATGTTCTGTTCATGTACATTGTACTTACCTAACATACCATTACAGTACCGTCAAGGTGCCGATAAACTGGCGTTCTCCAATCATCACAGCACACTTCAGGAAAGCATAACAGAAGCAAACATGTATGTACATGTATTTGCTCATTTCGTTTGCCCGTATGAAATGAACATACGTTTAGCAAGTTTCAAACCACTATGGATGTTTCAAAAGCTGACACTATATAAAAAAAATTATGATGATTATCATTGTTGTTGTTGTTTTAAGTCCAGCTGACTCCGCAGAGCCCGACCAGGGCTACAAACATAGCAAAATGTAGACAACACATCGATAACCCTGACAAAACAAACAAACAAACAAAACAAAACAAAATTACGTACACACTTTGTCCAATTTATCAACTAGGTATAACAAAGTGATGTAATATTCATATTTGGTCATTCCCTTTTCTTGTACACATGAATGAGTATGAAAAGATATTGTTTTGTGAATATTAAACTGAACCCTCAGTGGGAATTTAGACTTTGGATTTTGTTCATGAGGGATTCATCACACTTGGACAAATATCCATGTCCAGTCCATCCAGATCTGCCAGCAATTATCTGGCAGACTCCTTAAACCTGCGCTAAATGATAACTGGAAAGCAAATGCACAGTTAAAAAGTTATCAAAGTACTTATCGACTGACACTTTGAGCAACTATAGTAAACAGAAGCTATGAATGGTATCACATCTGTATATATTTGCTAATTCCATTTAATGATATATGAAACCACCCATGGGGATGCCGGGGGCTCTTTCAGTATAAATAGAATCCCCACCCGTTGGACACTCTGTGCAAAACATTTCGTCATTTCCATCACTGTATTTCTTTCTGCCATGCTCCTTTGCTTTCTGTGATCTCTTCTTGCTATTTTCTGCCTTGCCTGTCCGTTCACCTTTATGAGTTCTATAAATCTTAATATTTTCTCTTAGGATTAATAATTGGGTACATGTATAGACATTTTTGACTCAAGAAATTGTGATGAGCAGAAGCAATTTTAGGTAATTTAGGCCAGTTTTTATGAATGCACTAAGTGTCAATAGTTATATTTATATAAGTACTCACGTGTTTTTTTGTTTGTTTTTGTTTTGTTTTTTTGTTTGTTTTTTTTGTTTGGGGGGGGGGGGGGGGTTAAACTCTGGTGATAAATTGGGCAGAATGGTCAACGCCAGGGCAGGGTTTTGGTTGATTTAGTTCCGTTTTACGTCACCACCAGGTGATATGGCCGACGGGGATAACCGACACCACCAGGTGATATGGCCGACGGGGATAACCGACACCACCAGAACAATAGTGATGTTTAAGAAGAGACAGTGAGAAGGACAGTTTTAATGTAGTGCATCCCAGGATTCGAACCCACAACCATTAGCTTGTGAATCCGACGCTCAACCAACTGAGCTACTGAGGCGCACAGGGGGCAGCCCTCAGATAGTGTGCGTGAATGTATTGATACATGTACTTTTTTCTCAAGTGTTTTTTTTTTTTTTCACTGAGGTGTTGAGTATGTTTTAAAATGGTTTTAGAGTCCTGATATGGCTCTGTGCTGTCGGCTGAGCTTTAAACAATAAGAATATAATATGTAAATGAGTGTGATAAGACATTTTTTCAAACATCAAATCAAACTGTGGAAAGTAACTAACAAGTAAAACACGTTTATGGTATGTGCTGATAGACACTTAACCGTTTGACTCCCGCACCCTGCCCACCAACTGCAAAAACTAAACCCTTTGACTCCCTCACCCTATGATAAGGAAGTCAAAGGGTTAAGTGTTTGCTTTGCTAGCATGGTTGACAATGCAGGATGCTGGTGGACTGGGTGTGGAAGTCAAAGGGTTAATGTGATAACAGTGTGCCGAAAGTAAGCATAACGCGCGCATGTAAGTAGGTAAGAGTTGATTTCCTTTTCCTGTATCTATAATTGTCAAAGTGAACAACTGAATGTGGACAGGGAAGCGTGTTGTAGGAGTTTACTTCATCCAACTTGACAAATTGCCAGTTATTATGTGTCTTCCTGGTCTACATCCTATGTGACTGGATACGTGCCATTGTACCGCAAGTGTTAAAACACTGACAACACCACACAAAGTGAACAAGAAACACCCAGGGGTGCTGGACGGGACTCAGAGCAACAATGCCTCACCACACTCCAGACAATCGCCTGCCAGCTGCCGATGACACATGGTAACCATTTCATTAAGCAAAGGGATGGGAGTAGGCGGGATGGTGTGGGTGGGTGGGAGGAGTCATTTAGACTCGGTCATAATGTGTCTTCTTTACAAACCGTGGGAGGATGGCAAACTCCAGGACAGGACATTGCCACTAACGTACGCCAACCTGGTCCAGCCTAGCATTGCCACAAACGTACGCCAACCTGGTCCAGCCTAGCATTGCCACAAACGTACGCCGACCTGGTCCAGCCTAGCATTGCCACAAACGTACGCCGACCTGGTCCAGCCTAGCATTGCCACAAACGTACGCCGACCTGGTCCAGCCTAGCATTGCCACAAACGTACGCCAACCTGGTCCAGCCTAGCATTGCCACAAACGTACGCCAACCTGGTCCAGCCTAGCATTGCCACAAACGTACGCCAACCTGGTCCAGCCTAGCATTGCCACAAACGTACGCCAACCTGGTCCAGCCTAGCTACCAGATCAAGACAGAATGGAAGAGCCCTCTCGTGCCTCTCTCTGGATACTTTCCATTGAATTGCAAGTACTATAACAGAGAGCACCAGGTAGACCCAGGGAGAAAATACTAGACGGACTTGCAGAGTGGCTGAAGACAAGGAGGGTGGAGGAGATGCTTGAGGCAACAAGAGATAGAGACAGATGAAAGTCCATGATCGCCAACGCCATGCAGCAGGGCACCTGATGATGATGCTGATAACACTGACAACACCATGCGGAAATAGTGACATTGATCTTACAGGATTCTAGCCATTGGTTGTGAAGTGTCTGAACAATAACACCACCAGCAGACTAAAATTACAGCGTAAGAATTATATCTCTCTGGCCTCTGCCCTAGGTTACATAATACCACTACACATAATCAGCCATTGACCCTTGTGTTTGATGATAACAGCAACAACACAGGAAATTTACTTTTTTGAGTTATTCAATCTATCCAGCATTTCACAATGAGATGGAAGGACCTAACACACTGGAAGAAGAAGTAAAGGCAATTATTTCAGAGATGAAAAAAAAAAAAAAGAAGAAAAAAAAAAAAGGAAAGCCATAGGCCAGGATAAGGTGGCAGTTGAGATGATAAAAACGCGTGGGGAATATGTCATTGATATAATAATAATAATAATGTTTATTTGTATAGCGCATATTCCATATAAAAACATGCTCACCAGCGCTTTACATTTCGCAAGAAAGGCAAAAGGTGATAAAAAAATGTTCACAATTACATACACAATAAGATAACAACAAACATTAAAGCTATACAAGTAAGAAGACACATAAGAAACCACAGAATATTAAAATTTAAACACTGACTTATGTAATGAAGAAAGATTAACAGATTTTCATATGAATAAAGAGGCATACTGTGTTTATATATTGCTGCGTGTGTGTGCTTGCGTACGTGTGTGTACATGTGTGTGTGCGTGCGTGTGCGTTGCTGTGCGCGTGTGTTTGTAAGAATGTGTGTGTGTGTGTGTGTGAGAGAGAGAGAGAGAGTGTGTGTGTGTGTGTGTGTGTGCGTGTGCTATGTTTGCACGCGTGTGTGTGTGTTTATGCATGCAATAGTTGTACATAAAATTATAATCAATATTTTGAATGAAGATAAAAACAGAAAAATTCTAATCCATATACAGGAAAAACATTACAACTTCAGTATATAACTGATTTTAAGCATATAAATGTGATTTATGATTCTGGGATCATGCAAAAGGAAAAGCGCAAATAAGGTGGCAGTTGAGATGATAAAAGCGCTTGGGGAATATGGTATTGATATATTGACTAAGCATATAAATGTGATTTATGACTGTGGGATCATGCCAAAGGAATTGTGCAAATCCGTCGTCACCCCGTTGCAAAAGAAACCAGGAGCAACAGATTGTGGACAACATTGAACAATCAGTATATTGAGTCAGATAATGAAAATTCTCCTTCGCACCAGTCGCCATGGTGTAGTGGTTAACGCAATGGACTACCAATGGAAGGTTGTGGGTTCGAATCCCCGTCAGTCCCTTCAAAAATCATTGTGGGATTTTTCGGCTCTCACCAGCTATTACCCAGAGTTGGGTGTGCTATGGGCTTATTGGGAAGACTGGGAGCACACAGTCGAGTCTCATCCACTTCACAGATGCCTCATTGGAGTGTTGCTCAAATCTTCTGACCAGCATAGCAGGTGTCTGTATCTCTCAGGCCTGGTTGATGCTGCAATATATTATGGTAGTAAGCGTAGAGTACAGCCCTGTCACGAAGTCTCAATCGTTGATGTAACTCCATTGCATCATGATTATCATCCTCATCGACATCATGATCATCCATCGCCTTGTAAAATCTATGCCAGCTTCCGTAGCCATTATGGTGGCGTAGAAAATGGATCAAAAACAAAAACAAAACAAAAATGGCGAACACAAAAGTAACCTCCCTGAGTGCTATGATCCTTCAAAAAATATTCTCCTTCGAATCATAAAGCATCACCAGGTTCAGTGTTGGCCATTGCACTCTGTGACACAGCTATTCTCCTCAAAATGGGTCTGTCTTGACTTTAGTGGACAGCTTCTTGAATATTTAGGCCACTGATGTTCTCAATGTCTGAGATTGAAGGTTTGCCCTTCGTCCTTTCTGCCTGTTTTTCCTTGAAAGATGTTTGCCATGAGGTCTGCGTTCTTGCAACACGACACATAGCCAACGTATTTTAGTCTTCTCTTGTTGAAGTCAGGCTAGTAATTTTCTGATGGTATCAAGTTCTTCCGGGACACTTTCATTAGTTCTCCTATCCATTTGACACGCGGTAGTCTCCCATAAAACCACATCTCTGCCTCAATTCTTTTGCAATCAGCTTTCCTGAGAGTCCAGGCTTCACAGCCATTAGTCATGATTGGCCAGATCATGTAGAAATAAATTCCCCACCACAAACTGGCAGAAAACAGTTTGGATTTGTGAAAGGTAAAGGAACAGTCAGTGCAATCTTTACACTTGGAGAGATGATAATGGAATGATAAATGGAAACAACAAATGACTTTTACTTCTGTTTTATAGATTATTCAAAAGTGGTCCATTCCTACATCATGATGAACTTGATAGGATACTGCATGACACTGGTACAGACAACAAGGACCTCTGCATGGTCCAAAACCTATATTACACACAGACAGCAGGTGTGAGAGTTGAGGGAGAAGTCTCTGAAATTGTTCAACATAGAGAAGGGAATGAGGAAAAGGTGCAATACAGTGAAAACGTAGTTGCTTAGAACAATGAAGGATGACAGAGGTGTAAAGATCAATGGTGGAAATATAACAAACATACAATACGCTGATGATGCAGTATTAATGGCACGCTCCCCTTAAGATTTACAAATCACACTGGATCTGACAAAAAAAGAGAGCAGAGCCAAAGGATTACATCTACACGTAAGTGTGAAAAAGACAGAATGCATGGAAGTATCTAAACATACAGAAGCAAGCACACCTCCAAACCTAACAAGTAATGGAGAAACCATCAAGCATGTAGACAAATTCAAATATCTTGGAAGTAGGATAACCTCAGATGCCAAGAGATATCACTTTGATAAAGATCCAGATAGCAAAAGCTAAAGCAATTGTTGGGTCTCTAAAGAATGTAGTAATGAACTCTATCCATGCACACCAAGATGTCTCTAGAAAACGCTTTGTCTACTCCATCTTGTTGTATGGTTGTGAAACTTGGACATTGCTAAAGGAATCAGAAGACAAGTTGGAAGCCATGTAGATATGGATTATACAGAAAACTGCTTAAAATTCCGTGGATGGCCAAGATATCTAATAAAGATGTTCTAAGAAAGTTGGAAAAAACAGGAATTTTTTTTTAAGAAAGTTGGAAAAAAATGGAATTTTTTTTAAGAAAGTTGGAAAATGAAGGATTTTTTTTTAACGATGATAAAAAAAAAAACAACAAAATGAAATGTTTTTGTTACATATGTAAACATGACACCCTCGAAAAGCTTGCCGCCAGTGGAACAACAGAGGGCGCTAGAGACCGAAAAAGACAAAGAACTGCATGTTTCGTGTCTATGTGTAGCAAGCAACAAGCAGCGATTCCAGCAACAACCCTTTTGTCAGGGAAACGGAGGACAGAAGTGAATGATGGTGCGCGATCGGCTACGTTCTGAGTGGGATACGCCATGCATAAGAAGAAGAAAAATGTATCCAGTTACCGTTCTGTATTACAGGATTCTAGGTATTGAACCTCAAGCACTAAAACAATAACAACACAACAGAGAAAGTGAAGTCCAAACAGTGGATAGGAAAACTGATCAAGCTATGTAAACAACCTTTCAAAACATTTTTTGTGATCAAAGACTTTAACAAATAGAGCATTTACCATTTTCTCCTGCTGAGTGCCACATTTGGGAAGATTTCTACTCTGTGTGTGTTGTGTGTGTGTGTGTGTGTGTGTGTGTGTGTGTGTGTGTGTGTGTGTGTGTGTTGTGTGTGTGTGTTTTCGAGTGTATGTGTGAGCGTGTGTGAGCATGTGTGAGAGTATGTGTGTGTGTGTGTGTATGTGTGTGTGTATGTGTGTGTGGTGTGTGTGTGTGTGTGTGTGTGTGTGTGTGTGTATGTGTGTGTGTGTGTGTGTGTGTGTGTGTGTGTGTGTGTGTGTGTGTGTGTGTGTATGGTACCGAATTTCATCCATAAAATCTTACTGGATGATATGTGGGTTCTCTGATCACCTTTTAGTTTCCTATTGCTGTAAGTACTTTGTCAATACATGATGGAGAGCGACACTTTATGCGTATGTGGTCTGCCGAAACTGTTGGCTGTGAACTGGTTGAAGCCACAAGAGGTGTCTGCCTACACAAATGTAACAAAACTAATATGGTTAAATGTACTATGCTTATGCTAATAGAATCATTACAACAGAGAGACACCGAGAAGATAGAGAAACTGTAAACTGGGGAAAACAACTGGGCACACTTATGCTTGCTCTCTCACACAAAGAAACATAATCCTTTAAGCAGTAAATTGATACCATTTTATTTTCACCACAAAGATGTCACCCAAATGTACCTTGGCATGTCTAATCACAGTCTGTTACTTAAACAGTCTTTTTAACAATTTGCAGCAATTCTGCCCTCTCTTTCTTAACCCTTTCACTCCCGCACTCCGGTCAACAGCATCCTGCATTGCCAACCATGTTAGCAAAGCAAAAACTTAACCCTTTGATTCCCTCACCCTATCCACCAGCTTCCTGCAGGAAGCTGGTGGATAGGGTGAGGGAATCAAAGGGTTAAGTTTTTGTAGTTGGTAGATAGGGTGCGGGAATCAAAGGGTTAAGCATACAACATACAAATCACACACGAACACATACCTGCAGACACACGCACGCACGCACGCACACACAGACACACACACACACACACACACACAGAGCGAGTATCAACCCCATTCAAAATGATATATATATATCAGTATGAACCTTGGAAAAATTTTTCTACAGATTTTTACAACAGCCAATCTGTACAATAACATGAATGAAACAGGTCTGCTGTCTCTGTAAACATTAATATACATGTACATAGAAATAAATAATTATGTATAGCCACAGGTGTTGTCTACAACTCACCAGCAAAAATAGTAATAACTTGAAAGAACACCAGTAGGCCTACTTACAAATCACAAACAGAGGGAAGAGAGTGGGTGCAGACAAAGATAATGTTATGCTGCAGCTAAAACTGTTTACTCCAGGGTCCATAAAGATATGTTAGTCACAAGCTAAATCCATAGCACTTCTTTAAGAAGTCAGGACACCTGTATCCTTAAGTAAGTTGTGTGTTGATTTTTACGAGTAACTTCAGTGCATCGGTGCTTGTAAATCTGACCGAATCAGAAATGGCAGTGAATCATGTATCAAGTGAAAACTCAGGATACTAGGATAAGAGTTATGAGTCAACTGTTCCAATGTTGGTTCTGGTATGGGTAAGGTTCATGTTTCTTCTTCTGGACTGTGAAATTTGTCTAACAGTTGAGATTCTGATTCCCTCATGACTATCCCTCTCCCCCCATCTCCCATATCTTAGCTGTTTTTTTGTTTTTTTTTACATGTAATGTACATGCAAATGAAACTGTTTTGAAGATCTGGAATACTTGCATTTTAAAAAGATAAACACATGTACATTCTTCAAGCAAAGAAATTCCTTTTGACTAAGTCTGCGTTCCCAATTTTATGTAAGGATGAACCTGAATCCTTCTCACTCTCTCACCCTATTCACCAGCTTCTTCACACTTTCCCTAGAGGGGCTGGTATATAGGGTGAGGGAGTGAAAGCGTCTGCTACACCATTATCACATAGATATGTATCAATTATGTCACAAATCTGTATCAGCAAAGACAGAAGTAACCCAGTTTTGTTACAAAATTTATTTGGATTAAAAATGTTGCAAATCCGTCAAGACAGAAAACCCAATTTTGTTAAACATATCCATACTAAATACGTCACAATTCTTACTTAAGTAAAGACAGAAGCGAATGACATGCAGCTTCTTTATGCTTAAGAGTTTGAATGTGTAAGATTCAGGACAGAAGTTTGGAGACTTGGTCAGGAGTGCGTGGTACAGTGGTCTGAGTGTCCTTGTAATCATTTTTGGTATCAGTGATGGCAGTGTACATCTGTCGGTATGCTTGACAAATCAACTCCACCGATCTCTTCTTTACCAACTCTCTGCAAACAAAAAAGAATTACACATGACAATTTTGTGTCCTCATATCTGGCCAACTAAATTACAAAACATTCAAGTAGGCAAGAGATGTCTTGACACTGAAAATCTGGGAACTGTTTCAAGACTGATTCATGGAACCTGAACAATGCGATGGAAAGAATCCTACATGAAGGAAGAACCATCCATACCATGAACAAGGGACACAGGAGCAGAGCAGACAATAAGGCAGCATAAAATGAACAAAAACAAACAAAGAAACCCCCCTTACCCCCCCAAAAAAAACCCCACCTTATCACCACCACTACCACCACCACCCCACACACAGGTATCACAGACTGACCTGACCAATGTTCCCAGCAGCAGACTACACTGAGGAAGAATCAAACTGTCAGGACTGGCCAGGAAACTGTCAAATTTGTTCTGCAACACACATACACACATAACTGTCAAACTTGTTCTGTAACACACATACACACATAACTGTCAAACTTGTTCTGTAACACACATACATACATAACTGTCAAACTTGTTCTGTAACACACATAACTGTCAAACTTGTTCTGTAACACACATAACTGTCAAACTTGTTCTGTAACACACATACACACATAACTGTCAAACTTGTTCTGTAACACACATAACTGTCAAACTTGTTCTGTAACACACATAACTGTCAAACTTGTTCTGTAACACACATAACTGTCAAACTTGTTCTGTAACACACATACACACTTAACTGTCAAACTTGTTCTGTAACACACATACATAACTGTCAAACTTGTTCTGTAACACACATAACTGTCAAACTTGTTCTGTAACACACATACACACATAACTGTCAAACTTGTTCTGTAACACACATACACACATAACTGTCAAACTTGTTCTGTAACACACATACACACATAACTGTCAAACTTGTTCTGTAACACACATACACACATAACTGTCAAACTGGTCCTGCAACACACATACACACATAACTGTCAAACTTGTTCTGTAACACACATACACACATAACTGTCAAACTTGTTCTGCAACACACATACACACATAACTGTCAAACTTGTTCTGTAACACACATAACTGTCAAACTTGTTCTGTAACACACATAACTGTCAAACTTGTTCTGTAACACACATACACACATAACTGTTAAACTTGTTCTGTAACACACATAACTGTCAAACTTGTTCTGTAACACACATACACACATAACTGTCAAACTTGTTCTGTAACACACATAACTGTCAAACTTGTTCTGTAACACACATAACTGTCAAACTTGTTCTGTAACACACATACACACATAACTGTTAAACTTGTTCTGCAACACACATACACACATAACTGTCAAACTTGTTCTGTAACACACATAACTGTCAAACTTGTTCTGTAACACACATAACTGTCAAACTTGTTCTGTAACACACATAACTGTTAAACGTGTTCTGTAACACACATACACACATAACTGTCAAACTTGTTCTGTAACACACATAACTGTCAAACTTGTTCTGTAACACACATAACTGTCAAACTTGTTCTGTAACACACATAACTGTCAAACTTGTTCTGTAACACACATAACTGTCAAACTTGTTCTGTAACACACATAACTGTCAAACTTGTTCTGTAACAGACATAACTGTCAAACTTGTTCTGTAACACACATAACTGTCAAACTTGTTCTGTAACACACATAACTGTCAAACTTGTTCTGTAACACACATACACACATAACTGTCAAACTTGTTCTGTAACACACATAACTGTCAAACTTGTTCTGCAACACACATACACACATAACTGTCAAACTTGTTCTGTAACACACATAACTGTCAAACTTGTTCTGTAACACACATAACTGTCAAACTTGTTCTGTAACACACATAACTGTCAAACTTGTTCTGTAACACACATAACTGTCAAACTTGTTCTGTAACAGACATAACTGTCAAACTTGTTCTGTAACACACATAACTGTCAAACTTGTTCTGTAACACACATAACTGTCAAACTTGTTCTGTAACACACATAACTGTCAAACTTGTTCTGTAACACACATACACACATAACTGTCAAACTTGTTCTGTAACACACATACACACATAACTGTCAAACTTGTTCTGTAACACACATACACACATAACTGTCAAACTTGTTCTGCAACACACATACACACATAACTGTCAAACTTGTTCTGCAACACACATACACACATAACTGTCAAACTTGTTCTGTAACACACATACACACATAACTGTCAAACTTGTTCTGCAACACACATACACACATAACTGTCAAACTTGTTCTGCAACACACATACACACATAACTGTCAAACTTGTTCTGCAACACACATACACACATAACTGTCAAACTTGTTCTGCAACACACATACACACATAACTGTCAAACTTGTTCTGTAACACACATACACACATAACTGTCAAACTTGTTCTGCAACACACATACACACATAACTGTCAAACTTGTTCTGCAACACACATACACACATAACTGTCAAACTTGTTCTGCAACACACATACACAAAACACAAATACTGTTGCCTTCTTCATTGTTAATTTAGGCATCTGCCACAATTATTTTTCATTACCAAGGCAGTCATCTGTTGATGTGATACTGCATATATCCAATATGACAGCCTGTGAATTGTTTACAACACATTCATTTACCACATGCGTATCTATTCTACTTTGTTTCATATCTACTGGACTTTGTTTCATTTTCATTGTTAATTTTTCTTCAATTCTAACGACAGAAGAACAAAACCCAAGCAACCAAGGCAGTACAACAACAAAATACAACAAACAAACAAAAAAACCATGGTCTCTCTTGTGCTCTAAAAGGACTGGTCACCCCTCTAAATGTTTTTGCAGTAATCAGACCATCCAAAATGCGTGCGCGCTCACACACGCACCCATGCACGCACATGCACACACACAGAGCGGTTTTCAGCTGACAATTTATCATATGATAAGCTACACTTTGGAAGAAAACCAGTTATCACACATGCTGGTGTCTTTTAAGGAGTAACCAAATTCCAGAAATTCAGACATTCTGGCATGCTCTAGATCATGCCCTGGTGGAATTCTGTGATTAGTAAGCTCACTTACCATGGCTGACTTGACAGTGATGGTGTCCATTCCAGGAACTTGTGATAAAGGACCCTGCAGAACAGAACAATGTCAGCATTTAATGCAGCCAGAACTGATCAGGAAGTCATTGTCTCTTGAATTTCTATGAAGCCATAACCAGCTATGTGTGTTTGAAAAATGTTCATTTCATACCATTGATATTCTATGTGGCCATAAGCAGCCATATGTGCTTGGAAAATGTTGATTTCTTATTGTTCTCTATTGCTTTGCATTGCATGCTTAAATTAAAAATTGTTTGAATCCTCAGGTTAAAATGAAACATTAATCCTTTCACATGCAAATACAACACCGTTTATAGAACTGGCCTCAAAGCCTTCATGCAAGATCAGCCATCCAAACAGCTGACTGAAAATATTTCACATCATTGATTTCACAGTGCTCTCGTGTGTGTATGCCAGTTGACAGCAACAATATTCTGCACATAGGTTGAGCCAATGTCTACTGGCTGTCACAGCTGCAAACTGCAGGTCATGAGATTTCTTTGAATTTGTGGCAAATTCTAATCCATGGCAGTGCAGACCAGTAGACCTTGACCTTGTAAGTGAGAGATTTCTGTGTAGGTACCTGTGCTTCCACATGCGGCTGTATACAGTTGTAGACCTGGGTCAGACCAACACGACTCAGGATATAAGCGGCCTGCTCACTGGTCAGTGTGTCCACATGAGCCTCTGTCTGAAACAAACAAAAATAAAGAACAAAAAAATCCATCAATCTTTAAGGTTTTGTACTGTGGAAGTTTGGAGCTGATTTAACCCTACCAGACCTTAGCCCCTGAGCGTAATTGTGCCCCCTGCCTGGCCTCCTGAGCAAAATTTTGAAAAAAATGTATATTCGTTAGAAAACTGTTCATATCATGTACACCAATGGTTAGAATTATATGAAACGTGGAGAGATTGTAGAAAATAGGCCTATCTTTCATCTAACGCCAGTCCAACCCTCAATCACACAAGCATCTCCCCTATCACTTGGTTGGGGGGCACGGGCACGCCCCCTTCTTCCAACACTCTGTCTCGACCTACTTCTTTCATTGTCAGAATCATCACTTTCACTCAATGCTTCATCAACGTAATCATCGTCACTTGAATCGGAAACGTATTCCTGATCAAATTCTCCAATCTGCAAAATGTCCACCACTTGTTGAACTGTGAAGCCCGTTTACCTGTTGAAGTGCTTAGTTCATCACTAGCTCGCTTCATGGTCAATTTTGCACCCAAATCACCTCAAAATACCATCAACACAAAGGCAGACAGTTGCAATAGGCTGAACACACGCTCACGCGACGCTTAGCAACGGTCCGGTAGCTATTTTTAGCTCTTGATAAAGTGACGATCGTGTGAGTGTGCTATTCCCGCTATAGCGGGAACTCGGTATATAGTCATTTTCGTCATTCCCGCAATAGCGGGAACTCGGTCTGGTAGGGTTAAGAATTCACAGTGCTTGGATAATTCCATATGCCTTCCACCCAAATTTACCAGCAATTATCTGAGCCTGCGCAAAACCTTATATGCTGGCAGGGTTTTGAAATGGGAAGGGGAGAAGAGGGACTATGAAACACTAAGAATGAGAACATAGACCACACTGGGGAGGGGAGAGGCAGGACAATGGTAGAGGAATGAGTTCATGAGAGAGACAGACATCACGAGGTAGTGGTGGGGGAGTGGGTAAATGGTAAGAAATGTCCCATGATGCCAAGGTGGTAAACAACAAGGTGGCACAGAGCTAAATTTTCTCTGAGCCAGGACATGCAGAATATCAAATATGCATGTTAAAGATACTGTAAGTCATGTCAGTGGCTGGTTCATGGAGACATAAAAACACCCAGCATTCATGCCCACCAAAGATGCAGACTGTACAACAATATAGTGGGATGGGTCAGCTCGCCTAAAGCAATTTGAGTTCTCTATGCTCTACTAAAAAGTTTGATAATGTGTAATGCTTAGCGAGTCTTAATGAGTTTGCAGGAAAGTCTTACAATACAAGAATTATTTATAATAACAACAATAATAATAATAAAAATAACAACTACAACAATACTAATACTACTACTGCTACTACTACTATGTCTATACAAACATTTTAGATTTGCAATCTGATGAACATTTCCGGAGAAAACTGAAAATCCACCACAGAAATTACAAAAAGAAAACCAACGCCAATTCCAGTAAGCACCCACTCCCTCCTTCCGCTTTCTTTCAGCATCTCAACAGGACTACTTTCTCAAAGCCTTACCAACGATAAACACAGCATCAAATGAATCTCTCACTATAATAAATACACTTAACCCTTTGAACCCGGCTGGTCGATGCGGTGGCCAGTGCGATTAATACCTCTGGACCCGGCAGGCCGCAGGAGCGGCCTGACATGACCGGTTAACCTGGCCTGGTATGGTGCTGGCGTGCGGTATGCAACCTACCGGCACCTACTCTCCTCTGCCACATCCTGTTTATATTACCGAATTCCAGACACCCTATACTTTCTTCCTGGCAAATTTTTAAGCATTAGAAAGATTTATTCTGAGACACCGGTTTTCGCTAGAATTTCTCTAAAAATACTCAGGGTTGAGGGTATCAGAGGTCTAGAAGTACTTAGGGCTGAAAGGGTTAAGACTGCACAGAGAAGAAAAAGGAGGAACCTGAGCCTGCAGCATCTCAAGGCGAGTGTCAGTAAACTGGTAGAGTGCCAGAGTGGACTGGATGAGGTAGATACAGTTGATCATGTAGGCGGCCATGTCTACCGTGTTGAGGCGACTGGCAGACATGGAACACATCTGTAGCAATGGGTCGATCACGCACGACAAAATCTGCACACACCACACA
Source organism: Monoplex corrugatus (assembly GCA_030674185.1). NCBI lineage: Eukaryota > Metazoa > Mollusca > Gastropoda > Littorinimorpha > Ranellidae > Monoplex > Monoplex corrugatus. The sequence goes on along the minus strand of CM060312.1, from coordinate 5,432,252 downwards.
GAATGTACACATTAAAAAACATAGTTAAGTGATTCATGGAACACATCTGTAGCAATGGGTCGATCACACACGACAAAATCTGCACACACCACACAGAATGTACGCATGAAAATGGTCAGGCAATCATGGAACACACCTGTAGCAATGGGTCGATCACACAAGAAAAATCTGCACACACCACACAGAATGTACGCATGAAAATGGTCAGGCAATCATGGAACACATCTGTAGCAATGGGTTGATCACACACGACAAAATCTGCACACACCACACAGAATGTACGCATGAAAATGGTCAGGCAATCATGGAACACATCTGTAGCAATGGGTCGATCATGCATGACAAAATCTGCACACACCACACAGAATGTACATATTAAACACAACATGGTGAAGCGATTCATGGTACACATCTGTAGCAACAGGTCGATCATGCATGACAAAATCTGCACACAACATACATTGAGAAAACAACATGGTCAAGCGATTCATGGAACACATCTGTAGCAACAGGTCGATCATGCATGACAAAATCTGCACACAACATACATTGAGAAAACAACATGGTCAAGCGATTCATGGAACACATCTGTAGCAATGGGTCGATCATGCATGACAAAATCTGCACACAACATACATTGAGAAAACAACATGGTCAAGCGATTCATGGAACACATCTGTAGCAATGGGTTGATCACACAAGACAAAATCTGCACACAACATACATTGAGAAAACAACATGGTCAAGCGATTCATGGAACACATCTGTAGCAACAGGTCGATCATGCATGACAAAATCTGCACACAACATACATTGAGAAAACAACATGGTCAAGCGATTCATGGTACACATCTGTAGCAACAGGTCGATCATGCATGACAAAATCTGCACACAACATACATTGAGAAAACAACATGGTCAAGCGATTCATGGTACACATCTGTAGCAACAGGTCGATCATGCATGACAAAATCTGCACACAACATACATTGAGAAAACAACATGGTCAAGCGATTCATGGAACACATCTGTAGCAATGGGTCGATCATGCATGACAAAATCTGCACACAACATACATTGAGAAAACAACATGGTCAAGCGATTCATGGAACACATCTGTAGCAATGGGTTGATCACACAAGACAAAATCTGCACACAACATACATTGAGAAAACAACATGGTCAAGCGATTCATGGAACACATCTGTAGCAATGGGTTGATCTCACCTGTCTCACCTGTCGGCGTCACCGGGAACAGTGTTGGCCGCTGCACATGATGTCCTCACAAGTTGCCTCCAGCACTCTCGATCTTGGCTAAGTCTGACCACCTCCTGGAGTTTCTTGCCACTGATGTTTGTGATGTTTCTAGCAAGTGATGCAGGTGGCCGTCCTCTGTTTCTCTTTCCTTCCACTTTACCTTGGAGGACAGTGGACATCAAGTCTGTTCTCTCATTACGGATTGCGTGTCCAACATATTTCAGTTTCCTCCGTTGTATGAGTACTAGAAGCTTGCGTGTAGTACCCAACTCATTCAGTATGCTTTCATTTGAGCGCCTATCCGTCCATTTGACCCTCAGCAGTCTTGAGTCTTGGGTTGATCACACAAGACAAAATCTGCACACAACATACATTGAGAAAACAACATGGTCAAGCGATTCATGGAACACATCTGTAGCAACAGGTCGATCATGCATGACAAAATCTGCACACAACATACATTGAGAAAACAACATGGTCAAGCGATTCATGGTACACATCTGTAGCAACAGGTCGATCATGCATGACAAAATCTGCACACAACATACATTGAGAAAACAACATGGTCAAGCGATTCATGGAACACATCTGTAGCAATGGGTCGATCATGCATGACAAAATCTGCACACAACATACATTGAGAAAACAACATGGTCAAGCGATTCATGGAACACATCTGTAGCAATGGGTTGATCACACAAGACAAAATCTGCACACAACATACATTGAGAAAACAACATGGTCAAGCGATTCATGGAACACATCTGTAGCAATGGGTTGATCACACAAGACAAAATCTGCACACAACATACATTGAGAAAACAACATGGTCAAGCGATTCATGGAACACATCTGTAGCAACAGGTCGATCATGCATGACAAAATCTGCACACAACATACATTGAGAAAACAACATGGTCAAGCGATTCATGGAACACATCTGTAGCAATGGGTTGATTACACAAGACAAAATCTGCACACAACATACATTGAGAAAACAACATGGTCAAGCGATTCATGGAACACATCTGTAGCAATGGGTCGATCATGCATGACAAAATCTGCACACAACATACATTGAGAAAACAACATGGTCAAGCGATTCATGGAACACATCTGTAGCAATGGGTCGATCATGCATGACAAAATCTGCACACAACATACATTGAGAAAACAACATGGTCAAGCGATTCATGGAACACATCTGTAGCAATGGGTTGATCACACAAGACAAAATCTGCACACAACATACATTGAGAAAACAACATGGTCAAGCGATTCATGGAACACACCTGTAACAACGGGTCAAACACACATGACAAAATCTGCACACACCATACAGAATGTACACATTTAAAAAAACCAACATGGTCAAGCAATTCTAACATTCTCCCTTTTCACACAAAAAATTAAATACCCAAAAAACATGTTTTTATTCAGATATGTATTTGCCTAAAGATACTTTACCATGTCCAACTGTAAGTACTATAACATCAGTAGATCATCCTGTCTCGGACCAATTCAGTGGCTAACACTGAGATGAGCCCAATGTAGCCCTACCCAGGGAATATAGTCCAACCTTTTACGCTCCTTATGTACATGTGAGCGGGAGGAAACTCTGGTAGTATCATTCTGAAGGCCCCAAACTAAGTTACAGGCCCACTGAGACCCAAGTAAAGCTCACAGGGGATGGACGGGCATGAATTTGAGTCCAACACGGTAAGTATATTTCACTTAACATGTATTTACACAGGAACCAGAAAAAACATGAAAAAAGAATAAGAAAGAACGCGTATTTAATACAACAAGACAAGAAAGGTGCAAATTTTCAGCCATCTGGCCTTTGCCAAGTGTAAGATCACAAACAAACAAACACCAGAAACAAAAATTAGGTGAAAAAGTCTTTTTCTCCTAATTTTTGTATCTGGTCTTTGGATTATGTATCTAGATAGTATACCATATACAAGACAGAGAAGGGTGATGGGTAGAGAAGACTCAAGATGATTTCCATGACATTTAAGCATTTTGTACCTGTTTATAATAATGCTTTTTGTCCACTACAGACACACGAAAGAGGGAAACGTGAGAGGGTGATTGACATCAAATCATTTTCACAACAGTAAAGCACTGTCCACCTGTTTGTAGTCTTGCTTTTTGTCGTCGATAGGCACAACAGAGGCATCATGACAGGCCAGCACATCACGCAGGAGCTGCAGTGTCTGGGTCAACGATGATGTAGGGCCAAGGTCAGCAGGAGGCAGATCCACCTGAACAATAACACGGGGACAAAGTGAACAGTTGACACAGACATCTGTCTTACAAGAGAGAAAGGATTATCTACCTTGAAAAAGATACACGCAAAACAAGAAACAAAAATGTTCTTTGAAAATAAAAAACATATCAACTTGGACCCATTCAAACAATCCATTTTCCCCCCTTTAGTTTTTGATTCTTTCCTGGCTTTTTTCCTTTGTTTTTGCTGGAGTTTTTAAAAGTCATCTTGCAATAAAGATTCTTGGCTTTCAAAAAAAAAAAAAAAAAAGAATTAAACACATAACAATACAGAGCAAAATACACAGTAATGATTACAGACTTAAAATAAGCAATGGGTATTTTGATATAACATGTCAGTGAAGAATGCTATGTCTGTACCTTGTCCAAAAGACGGTTGGCATGGCACGACAGACTGTTGAAGAACATGCGATGGCTCAGGTCCTGAACCTCCGTGATGGTCGTCAGTAAAACAGACTCTGGTGACACAATTTGTCTGCCAACAAAGTAAAATGTAACCATATCAATCACTGTCGTGTTCTGCCTGCAAGGAAAATGTACACCACTTTACCAAGTGGTGAAGGCAGACTGATACCCGTGTCTGCCATACTCAATGAAAAACGCATACTCACATTTTGGTGTTGACAAAAATGTGAAAACCGACACAATATCTAATATCCTTAAGATGTCTGCAAAATCATGTCTCGTAAGATGAAAGACTGACAACTGTTTCCTGAACGGTATTGATATATGTATATAACATATATATATATATATATTAAGCAGATATACAGACAGATAGATACGATGGACAGATACATAGACAGACAGATAGATAGATATATAGACAGACAGACAGACAGATAGACAGACAGACAGATAGATAGACAGATAGATAGACAGACAGATAGATAGATGGATAGATGGATAGATAGATAGACAGACAGACAGATAGACAGACATATAGATAGATAGATAGATAGATAGACAGACAGATAGATAGATGGATAGATAGATAGATGGATAGATAGATAGATAGATAGATAGATAGATAGATAGATAGATAGATAGATAGATAGATAGATAGAAAAAAAAATGGGTGCACTCTCCACTGGCAGTAGAGTCCAAATTGTGCAAGGTAAACGCACAAGGAATAGAAAAGTAAAATACTCTTATCAGCATTATTACTATCACTGTTTAAAGCCCAGCCAACTGCACAAAGCCATATCAGGGCTATAACCACCTCAAAACACACTGAACACCTTGCTGACACTGGGGGGAAAATGGAAAAGAAAATTATGTACACATATCACTACATTCACGCATGTAATTTAAGGATATCTCGTCCAATTAATCACCAAGAGGGTTAGAAAATCAAACCTGAAAACAAATGTATAAATACAACAAACTACTTAAAAACATATAAAAAATGGTTTAAATGACCAAAAATTCTTCTGCACATCACATTTCCTTAACCTGTTCACTGCTTCCGACCAAATATTCAGTCGGAAGAAACATGCGCCTCCAGTGCCACAGACCGAATATTCAGTCGGTGACTTTTCCTATTTTTAGCCAGAAAACCCCAATGCTTTCAGTGACGTATGAGATATTAACGGAAACTTCACTATTCCCTCTATAAATAGATGCTAATTATGTATGTGTGAGGTTTTACGATCTTTTCTACCCGGTGGTTGAAAATGTGACCCCCTACTATTCAGCGACTGCAAACAATGGCGGATGAACTCGCTTCAACACCGAGCGTTGATCAGACCCGAAAAACAACTTATGCAGCAAAAGAAGTTGCAGAAATCATTACTCATGGAGCTGATTCTGATTTGCAGTCTGAATAAAAGTGAAAATGACAATGATTTGGCACATGCAGGCGATATTTCGGTGTTGATGTCCGAAGTCGGACTTGACCTAGATAAGAGTCAGAGTGACATTACTAGCACTGGCGATCGTAAAAACGAAAAGAACTGCTGCTCCTGGTGTGTTGTAAAGTATATTGAACAAGAAAATATATAGTGTTGCGGGGTTTTCTGGGCTGGATGAAGAGATATGATTTTTTTCTTATTTTAAGTCAAGACGTTTAAAACTCTGTGGCCCAGGCGATTCACTTTTTTATTTACACTTTGGCAGTGAAAGGGTTAAAGCCAAAAATCCATTTAATACATGTATCAAATTATCAATCCTGACAGAAAATATCCAAGGTTGTATATAGTGCATACAGGTGAATGGATCAACAAGGCAGAAAACGATACGAAGAGATGACAGACAAGCAAGATACTAAAATATGACTACAGAAAGATATACTCACGAAATGGTGTGGTGATAAAACTTGAGCAGGTTGTCCAGTTTGTACAGAGTGACAGCTTCTTGCTCTGACACCAGCACTTGCTCCACACGTACCTGCACATATACACAACACACACATGTGTATGTCTATAATCATAAGCTATATCTGAGGACCATTTAACTCTTCTGACGCTTCAGTAGCCACACAGCGACTTGAACAGAAAACGCTTCACGCGCTGTGCAGCAGCATCGCACAGTAGGGTTACAAAACTCGACTGATTTTTTCTAAAAGACACGAAAAAAACTCCTCCTGTTTGTCACAAGACAAAGAAACTTAGTTCTTTACATGGTGCTGACATCAGCTTCCTTTGTTCAACATGACACCAGCTTTTCACAAGTTTTCCAAATCAACGTGAGTTGAAACATGGCCAGTACTTCAGTAAACACTAGATCTACCAGAAAGAGGTTATATAGCGCCACACGAGTGCTGAACACTATTTTTGACGATGATTTGCCAATTGCAGTGCCTATTGTTGACAGTGACAGTGGCAAAGAATTTTCACAACCAGTTGATAATGACTTTGACAGTGACAGTGACGTTTTTCAGCCAGAGTCTGAAACTAGTCAAGTTGGCACTTTCTTATCTGATTTCAAAACACGCTGAACCAGTGCATGAAAATTGGTAATTTCTCTGTATACATGTTTCATTTTCCTTTAAATTGAACCATGACAAAAGAAACCCCCCAAAAAAGATGGCTCAATGAGTGGACATCAAGTTATAGCTGTTTAAAGTAGGTACGGGTGTCCCTATTTATAGCTGTTTAAGTAGGTACGGTGTCCCTATTTTCTTATCTGCAGCACTGCTGGTTTATGACAGTAGTGCAGTGCTGTATAGCTGGTTTGTGCTGTAGGCCTACTGCTGTACCACTGGCATTGAAAGGGTTAAAAGACAACAACAAAAAAACCCATAGGGACTGGCATACATACATACACAGATACATACACAGACACAAACACACATACACACATATACACAGATACATACATACATATAAATATGCATAATACATACATACATACATGATACAAACATATATAAAACATACATACATACACAGATACATACATAGACACATACATACATATATACAAACACACACATACATAGAAATACATAATTACACACACACATACGTGCACATACACAAACACACGTACGTCTGCCATCATAAGCAATATCTGAGGACTATTTCAACAACAACAAACTACTGGCATACATGCAACACACACACACACACACACACACACACACACACACAGAGTCCAATAGTGACAGTCAGTTACCTTAAAGGGCCTGCAGATTCCCTCTGTGATATGGCCCAGGTTATCCTCTAATGATGTGTTGGATGCTGAAATAACGAGCAACATGAACTGAACATAACACCGAGCAACCACATGCTAACAATACCAACATGACATCAAACATGAAATGACTATGATTATGAAAAAATAGTAGTGCAAAACTGAACACACAATGTTCGCAATGCCAATGCCATATTCACACCTTCAGCTACAGACTGAGGTTATATATGTGATGATGTGTTACCAGGTCACACATCTAACTTTCACCATTAACCTCTTAAGTGCTGACAATGTAAAGTTTACAGAGCTCTCGGAGCCTTCTGTGTTGCCTACATACGTCAAATTTACGGAGGTAGTTTGACGCATGTTTCAGCCTAATGTAAATGGGACAGAAGTCCTGACTGATGTTGTCGGTCTCAGAGAGAGTTCATAAAAGTAACTGGCTTCCCTTACATGGCTTTTTGACCTATGCAACCCTCACCAGATTGGTTTTATTTATCTGAAAAGAGAAACTGGTTTTCAGCAAAATGCTGACACCAGGACTGTCTTGGAATGCTGCATGTTTTCAGCCTTTGAAAGCATGTGAGTCGAGTCAAGAACTTATAAATGACTGTAGGATGATTCAGAAGATAATTCTGACACAAGAGGAGGTTGAAAACAGCAGTAGTTACTCGCTGTTGGTATGTAATGTGCACCAGACAGACCCAACATGAAAAGTAATGATTTTACGAGCATGTGACACAAAGGGTTTGTGGCCACAGGCTATGCTGGCAGCTAGCTAACAACTTGACACCTTCCCAACATTGTAGAATACCGCTACACATTGAGTCGTATTAGAAGTGGCAAGGAGAAGACTAGGGTGATGGGTGGGGTGTGGGGGTGGGGGGGGGGGGGGAGCCTGCGGCAGCGGACGACTTGAGCGGGTCAAGCCACTCAGTGCACTAGCACACTGTGGCTCTTTGTAGCTCATCAGCTGTCAGTGATCTGTTAGTAGGAGATCAGCCAAAGTCTGAATACTTTTAGATTTCATCAAGAGGGTCATATCTTCTATTTTTTCCTTTGTTTTTTTTGTTTCTATCGTGAGTGGTTATGAGTTTTTTTGCGGGAATATCCACAAAATATTACAAATATGTAGTAATTTCAAGAAATCATCTGAAAATACATTTAGTCATGCCTAATGCACCATCAGTGTAATTTCATACATAGATTCCCATAAATATGGAAGCAACACTTGTTTTAATGTACATGGTAGCGATGCAACACTTTTCCCTGGCACATGGAAAACACTGGATGTCAAAAAACGTCAGCACTCAAGGGGTTAAGTGCATCTTGAAATTCAGCACATAGTGTCATGTGCCCATACCTGGCCACACACAGGGCAGTAACACAGGTCTGTTTCAGTGTCATGTCTAAGTTAGACAACTGAACTGTCTCTTTTCTGGCTGCACACCATACCCCCTTGGCCGACTAAAGGAAAAAGAACAGTGACCTCAGATCAGATGCTTGATAGTTTGAATGCCATATCTTACTATAACAGATAATTAGTCTTGGTTCTGGTGATAAAACATTCAAATTATCAACTGAAATTTTCTATATGATACAAATCTCAAACAAGCATACATTGCCTTCACATGATTTATTCAAAGTATGAATATATTCTTTTCATGCTCTCTCTCTCTCTCTTACACACACACACACACACACACACACACACACACACACACACACACACACACACACACACACACACACACACACCACACACACAGACAACACACACACACACACACACACACACACACACACACACACACCACTACCTTCACACAGTTTGAGCACACACACACACACCACACACACACACACACACACACACACTACCTTCACACAGTTTGAGCAAAGTCTGCAGATATTCTTTCTCAGAAGCGGTGGCCTGATGTAGCCAAGCCAGCATGTCTCCAGTATAGCGCAGTGGATCGTGCGAGTGTAATTCAATTGGTCGGGGTGTGCCTCCAGGCCCTTCATCAAAAAGAAAGGACATTGTCCACATAAAAAACGTTTTCGAGGCTGCCTGTCTCAATTGTCCCTGAAGTTAACCTTCTAAACAAAATCAATTTGTATTTTGCACACAGAACAAAATTTGATGGATGCTTTCCTATATATCCATTCCCCCTATTTTTATCCTTTGAAAACAGCCATGCCAACATATGATATATCACACACGTGCGCACAAACACACACAAACATACAAACAGAGGTAAGGTCAACCAGATCAAAAATTGTTCAGTTCTTTACCCCACCTTACACAGAACTGTCAAAACACCTAAAATCTCTCTCACAAAACAACATAAAAAAATGCACAGACAACAAACTCTGGTGGGAGCTATGTTTGACATGTACACCTAAACTGTCTCCTACAAAACAGCATAAAAATGTACAGATAACAAACTCTGGTGGGAGCTATGTTTGACATGAACACCTAAACTGTCTCCAACAACAACATAAAAATGTACAGATAACAAACTCTGGTGGGACCTATGTTTGACATGAACACCTAAACTGTCTCCTACAAAACAACATAAAAAATGTACAGATAACAAACTCTGGTGGGAGCTATGTTTGACATGAACACCTAAACTGTCTCCTACAAAACAACATAAAAAATGTACAGATAACAAACTCTGGTGGGACCTATGTTTGACATGAACACCTAAACTGTCTCCAACAACAACATAAAAAATGTACAGATAACAAACTCTGGTGGGAGCTATGTTTGACATGAACACATAAACTGTCTCCAACAACAACATAAAAATGTACAGATAACAAACTCTGGTGGGACCTATGTTTGACATGAACACCTAAACTGTCTCCTACAAAACAACATAAAAATGTACAGATAACAAACTCTGGTGGGAGCTATGTTTGACATGAACACCTAAACTGTCTCTCAAAACACATAAAAATGTACAGATAACAAACTCTGGTGGGACCTATGTTTGACATGAACACCTAAACTGTCTCCAACAACAACATAAAAATGTACAGATAACAAACTCTGGTGGGAGCTATGTTTGACATGAACACCTAAACTTCTCCAACAACAACATAAAAATGCACAGACAACAAACTCTGGTGGGACCTATGTTTGACATGAACACCTAAACTGTCTCTACAAAACAACATAAAAAATGTACAGAAACAAACTCTGGTGGGACTATGTTTGACATGAACACCTAAACTGTCTCCCAAAACAACATAAAAATGCACAGATAACAAACTCTGGTGGGACCTATGTTTGACATGAACACCTAAACTGTCTCCAACAACAGCATAAAAAATGCACAGATAACAAACTCTGGTGGGAGCTGTTTGACATGAACACCTAAACTGTCTCCAACAACAGCATAAAAATGCACAGATAACAAACTCTGGTGGGACCTATGTTTGACATGAACACCTAAACTGTCTCCAACAACAACATAAAAAATGCACAGATAACAAACTCTGGTGGGACTGTTTGACATGAACACCTAAACTCTCTCCAACAACAACATAAAAATGCACAGATAACAAACTCTGGTGGGAGCTGTTTGACATGAACACCTAAACTGTCTCCAACAACAGCATAAAAATGCACAGATAACAAACTCTGGTGGGAGCTGTTTGACATGAACACCTAAACTCTCTCCAACAACAGCATAAAAATGCACAGATAACAAACTCTGGTGGGACCTATGTTTGACAGAACACCTAAACTCTCTCCAACAACAACATAAAAATGCACAGATAACAAACTCTGGTGGGAGCTGTTTGACATGAACACCTAAACTCTCTCCAACAACAACATAAAAATGCACAGAAACAAACTCTGGTGGGAGTGTTTGACATGAACACCTAAACTGTCTCAACAACAGCATAAAAATGCACAGATAACAAACTCTGGTGGGAGCTATTTTGACATGAACACCTAAACTTCTCCAACAACAGCATAAAAATGCACAGATAACAAACTCTGGTGGGACCTATGTTTGACAAGAACACCTAAACTTCTCAAAACACATAAAAATGCACAGATAACAAACTCTGGTGGGAGCTATGTTTGACATGAACACCTAAACTTCTCCAACAACAACATAAAAATGCACAGACAACAAACTCTGGTGGGAGCTATGTTTGACAGAACACCTAAACTGTCTTACAAAACACATAAAAATGCACAGACAACAAACTCTGGTGGGAGCTGTTTGACATGAACACCTAAACTGTCTCCAACAACAGCATAAAAATGCACAGATAACAAACTCTGGTGGGACCTATGTTTGACATGAACACCTAAACTGTGTCTTACAAAACAGCATAAAAAATGCACAGACAACAAACTCTGGTGGGAGCTGTTTGACATGAACACCTAAACTGTCTCCAACAACAGCATAAAAATGCACAGATAACAAACTCTGGGGGACCTATATTTGACAAGAACACCTAAACTGTCTCCAACAACAACATAAAAATGCACAGATAACAAACTCTGGTGGGAGCTGTTTGACATGAACACCTAAACTGTCTCCAACAACAGCATAAAAATGCACAGATAACAAACTCTGGTGGGACCTATGTTTGACATGAACACCTAAACTGTGTCTTACAAAACAGCATAAAAAATGCACAGACAACAAACTCTGGTGGGAGCTGTTTGACATGAACACTAAACTGTCTCAACAACACTAAAAATGCAAGAACAAACTCTGGTGGGACTTATTTGACATGAACACCTAACTGTCTCCAACAACAACATAAATGCACAGATAACAAACTCTGGTGGAGCTGTTTGACATGAACCTAAACTCTCTCCAACAACAGCATAAAAATGCACAGATAACAAACTCTGGTGGGACCTATGTTTGACATGAACACCTAAACTGTGTCTTACAAAACAACATAAAAATGCACAGATAACAACTCTGGTGGAGCTGTTTGACATGCACAAAGACATATTCTGTATTCTAAGACATGTCAACTTTTCAAACAATAATGACAAACTGGAAGGTTTTTTTGTTGTTGTTTGGTTGATTTTGATCATAATGAGTTTTTAAAAAAAATTTTTTTTTTTTTTAAGGGTTTTGAACAATGTTTTTGGATGCCTGCATGCACATTATTTGGCCACACTGTGCAGGTGGTAAGTTGCTACATAGTCTTCATACTCTGTCTTTGGTGGACGTACATGCTGGTGTTTTCATGTTTCCATGAACACTTAACCTTTTGACCACCGCACCCTGTCCACTAGCATCCTGCATTGTCAATCATGATAGCAAAGCAAAAACTTAACCCTTTGATTCCAAGGTTAGGTTTTTGTGGTTGATGGATAGGTGTGGAGTCAAAGGTTACATGGCTTACAGGATCTTTAACATGTGTCTTTTATGTTCTGTGTGCATAATACATCAAGGAGTTCAGGCACTAGCAAGTCTCCATATATGTTGAACTCAGAGATAAAGTCTCTCTCTACCCTGTACCCATCATGTGGTACCCATGCAGATCAAACTCAGACCTCACATCTAGAAGTCGTATGTCCTAACCTGTAAACTACTGCTTGCATCAAGAATGTAGCAAAGAATTAAACATCTGTCATGATAATGCTGCTTGGTAAACAAACAAACCGATGAACAAACAAACAAGCAAAACAAATCACTTTGTTCTGTTCCCAGAACAGCGGTATATTGCATTTTCAGCTTCAATTTACCCCAGAAAGCAAAACATCACAAATCACGGATAATTCCCTATATGCTTACTGTTGCAAACAATGTGCACTTTCATCTCTTGAAAAATATCTGGAAATAAGAGTGGGCCAGTGGACCCACATTTGCAAAAGCTGTGAACAAAAAATCTATATATGCAACTCTTTATTACCAAATGAAGATCCACAATAATCATGCCTGCTTCTTCTTCTTCTTGTACATGTCCATTTGTATCATCATGGGTGTCGCTGAGACAAAATGTTGATCGGTGGTGAACCGGAAGGCAGGAAGTGGAGAAATGTATAGTGATGTCAAAGTCTCTTTCATGCTGTTGATCTAACCTTCTTTGGTCTGCCTCTCACTTTAAACGCTGTCATCTTTTCATTACATCCTGGTCAGATGAAAAAAACTACCCAATTCTCTGTTGGTGAACATAATGGTGGACCAATGGTGTTCCCACCATTTCTCAGTTTCCATCTGGTCCAGCTGGGGGTTGAACCCACAACCCCTGCCCAGCATGGCGCACTAACCAGCTGAGTTATCAGGGCCTTTTCTCTAACCTTGGTGTTTCAGACATTCTTGTCTTGTTGACAGCTCCTCTCAAACAATGCATCCCACAAATGGATAATCTGATGATGTAAGCTTACCCTGAAAATGACACATAGGCAAGGTCCTGTACTTTCACCTGACTGTAACTAGTGTAAGTTAAGAACCTAAGTAATAATAACTCATTTTGCTTCTGCGTTCAAACGATGTTGCATTGAATGTGTGTTCTGATGGTCAGGCCCACACCATGCAGGCAACATGTGCTGCTGTGTGGCCTGCCTACTTTGTCTTTGGTAAGTATTAATTTTTCAATCAACACATCAGCAAAATAATTCATGCATCTTTTCTGCACATACCGATACACTTCATTACTCCAAAAACAATGCAAGACCAGCCCTGCGAACACACAGTCATTTTCATTACAGAATACCCATTCATACCTCCTCTAGTCAGGGCATCTATGAAACCTCGTACTACAGCACTTCTGCGAGCTGTTCCATATTCATCCAGAGAATATCTGTCCAAGAAGGAAAAAACTCAAGATATCACACTGATAAACAAATGTATATCAATTACTACTGAAAACAGTGAGTGCTTTTTTTTACATTTCAGTCTAATATAAACTAAACATTTCAGTCTTTATGAGGCAGATTGTGAACATAAAATAAAATGGAAATCACTCTGAGCGTGGAGACATCATGCTGAGAAATTGAAACTGAGAAATGAAATGAGCACAAGTGTGTGTATGAGAGAGTAAGTGTTGTGTGCGTGCATCTATATGTACATTTATGTACATATGTGTGATTATTTGTGTGCATGCATGCATGCATTCATGCATGCATGCGTGCATGCGTGCGTGCGTGCGTGCGTGCGTGTGTGTGTGTGTGTGTGTGTGACTTAAGCTTGCAGTGTGCGCGTGCATTTTATGCATTTGTGCAAGTGTATATATGAGGGCACGTGTGTGTTGTGTGTGGTGTGTGTGTGTGTGGTGTGTGTGTGTGTGTGTGTGTGTGTGTGTGTGTGTGTGTGTGTGTGTGTGTGTGTGTGTGTGTGTGTGTGCATGTGCATGCGCATGTGTGTATGTGCATGTGTGTGTATGTACTGTGTGTCTACATGTGCATAACTGAGCATGTGTGTTGAAGTCATACACAGACAAAAAAAAAAGGGGACAGTCAAGACAGACAAGCGAATACACATACAGAAACACAGAAAAACAGAAACAGACAAGACAGACACAAATGAAGAAAGAAAGAGACTGACTTGAAGAGCACAGGTCTGTCTTGCAGAGCTTCCATGGCCTGACACAATACAGGAGAAATGTCCGGAGAGTCACTGGTCAGAATACGGCATTCATCTGAAACAAGTCACTGTTTTTCAACAACCCAAATAATTAGCCAAACAAGAAATAAGTAGTCAGTATATGATAAACTTCAAAGAGAACAATAATCAAAATGACCTGCAACTGATGAATCTAAATGCCTCTGAGATATTAGTTCAAATGTTTAAAATCTTTAGGTAAAATAGGTACACTGTTTAAGTCTCAGAATAATCGCTGACAGATTCATACAACACTTATCACAAATAATGCACTTGTTTTAAGCAGTGCCCACAATAACTTACACAGTAACAGTCTCGATATTTGTGGGGTCATAGGACAATACCTGACCTACTGTGGAATGACCAAAACCACAGCCAATATCCCAAGTATGCAGGTTGCAGAGATCCAGATGCAATCCTTCACCACAAAACATGTCAATCAGAACAGAAAAAAAAACTTAACTCGTGATACGTTTGCAAGAATACTCACAATCCCTTCCTGTAGTGTACTTTCTGTAATGACTAATCAGTCATTTTTAAGGTATCTTATGGCTAATCAGTCATTTTAAGGTATTTTAGGATAATGGAAATGATTCCAGATTTTACCATCAAATAAATTTGAAATTAATTTACTAGTTTTGACAAAGCTGGCATTATGAAAACTATATCTAGCTTTTGGTCTCCATTTTGGGATCTTTAGTTGTATTTGTATTTATTTCTTTTCTATCGCAGTTGATTTGCCATGTACATTTTCGGGCTGCTTTCCTCAAGGAGACAGCATCGTCACTTTGCAGCAACCATCCATTTAAACTTCTTTTCTATAAGCACATAATTTTTTCTTACAGTTATCTTTAAGAGATGAAATGATAGGAATTAAAAGCTAAGGATACTGATGAAAACATCAGCTTTGCAATAGTTAGCATATTTATTTCAGATACATTTTAAGGACAGTCTATGGTGACTTTTATGGTGATAAGTGTATATATACTCGTGTGCGGATGAGCAGTTTTGTGGATGAGTGTGTAAATATTCTTGCCTTCTTAAGAAATTGTAATGGCGCTTGAGCTCTCCAAGGGAACAAGCGTCCTAAAACGTACTTTATCATTATTATTATTATTATTATTATCATTATTACAGTGTGTCAAAGGTTATAACCTTAAAAGAAAAAAAGAGAACTCAGAAGAGAAAACCAAAAACATCATCTCACTCTGTGTCCAACGGTACAGGCGTTCATAGGCAGACTCCAGCTGAAGTGCCATAGCTTCCATTATTTCCAGTCTGGAAAACACGGACAAAAAATTCAATAAAGGCATGATGGTTTTACCCTTTTCACTCATGCAGCTTGTCCATAAGTTGCAAAAACTTAACCCTTTCACTCTCGCACCCTATTCACCAGCTTCCTGTATGAAGCTGGTGGACTGGGTGAGGGAATTAAAGGATTAAGCTTTTGCTTTGCTAGCATGGTTGGGGTGTGTGTGTGTGTGTGTGTGTGTGTGTGTGTGTGTGTGTGTGTGTGTGTGTGTGTGTGTGTGTGTGTGTGTGTGTGTGCATGTGTGTGTGTGTGTGTGTGTGTGTGTGTGTGCATGTGTGTGTGTGCATGCAAGGCAAAAATCACAGGAAGAGACAACAGAAAGCAAAGAGAAGAGGGAAAAATAAAGAGAGTGCATAGAAAAGAGGGAATTTCTAGCTCAGAATTTTCAGAAGACAGCGATACTATTATGCTGAAAAAGCCCCCAGCATCCCTGTGGGGGATGTGAGCAGTGAACATACCCTGCTGTCTGCTGGTTAGTTCTCAGCAACACCTTGCAGTCGGAATGGATCTGTTTCACACGTGTCAAGGCTTTGAAGAAATCCTGATGGTGAAATATAGTCAAGAGTGAATGCGATGCCACATTCATCCATACACTCACAACAGATAAACAAACACACACACAGACACACACACAATGAGTCAGACTAAGTCAAAAACAGTCTTCCCACCTATGAAAGGGACATTAAGGTCAGCAAAATGATGCACTGCACTGTCCTCTTGTCTTCACCTTATTTTTACACACACACACACACACGCACATGCACACACACACAAACACACACACGCACGCACGACGCACACACACACACAAACACGCACGCACGCACACACGCACACACACATACACACACACGCACACACACACACACACACAGCGCGCACACACAAACACGCACACACAAACACACATGGACACACACATCATGACAGACATTCATATTCACAATAGCACTCTAAAAACACACACATCTGAATATAAAAAGCACTCTAAAAACACACACATCTGAATACAGGCACATTTTCTTTCATAAAATTATACTGGCATAGAAAATCTATTCTCAAGAAAGTTCAAGTCAACAGTATTTGTTTTTAGTCATAGACCATTATCACTCACAGGGATTGTTGTAACTATGAATGGCACAGCACAGCACAGCACTGGGTTGTTTACTGACAATCTGCACGCACTGAATGACTGTGAGAAAAGGACAGAACTGGTGAGAGCTTTTGTACTGCAAATTTTTGCGGAGGAAGGGAAGGGACCACTGTGGAGGAGACAGCAGACTGATATGGGGACAGACTGTTGAAAGGGACGAGTGACTGAAGGATTAAACTGGGGAGGGAGATGAAAAAGGAAGAGGGTGGGGCAAGGGTAGGCTGGTATTTATGATTGCAATGTGCTCATCTTCTATATTCTGATTATATGCATATGTACCTATGTGTATGTACATATATGTCATATTTATGTATATATATATTGTCACGAGCAGACTGTGACAATGGTATTTAAGGGTTGCAACTCTTGTACAGCAGGGACCGTTAGGAGTTAATTACTTCCCGTTTTGTTTACGGGCTTCCTTTTATGGTTTAGAGTAGCTAGCTAGTAAGGTGAAAAGGGGAAGGAGGTGTGACGCCTGTGACGTCAAAATGTTAGATGGAGCGGTCCATCTACCTAATTTGCATAGGTATGGAACGACGGTCGAGGTCGATCGTTCTTATGCAGAAAGTTAAGATTTTCCCCTTTTGATCTAGCGCTTTGGACTAGCCAAAGAAATTGTTTTTGGGGAATTGTTCCGGTGGCGGGAGTCTCGCCACAGCCAGCGTGGGGATAGGCCGCATTTGGTTTAACTGTTTAGTACATTTGGTACTGTGTGCTGAAGGTAGATTCGGCTAGGGGCAGGGTTCTGCCAAGGAACGGATTCGTTCAACAGGTGTGGATGGGAGTGAACCAGCTGGGCAGTGCTGCTGAAGGAACTATATTTTTCTTTTGGTGATGGTGGATGTAACTGTGTCGTGGATAATTATTCCCTGGAGTAAGGGGTCTGTGTTAATCCACAGGAGAGATTGGTAAGGAAATTTAAATTTTTGTTGTTGTTATTATTGATGTTGGTGTGTGAATGTTTTGGTTGTGTTATAAATATTAAGGGTTAATTTCCTTTTTTTCTTATAGGTGTGGTGTGGGCTGAGTTGAGCTTGGGTGGTTGATGCACACATGGAGGGAATACTTTAGTTTGTGTGGGCTTGTTGTAAGAGTTGATAAATTATTTTGTGTTGTTGAATATTGATTGTTTAGTGTAATGTTGTTGATGGGGGAAACCGGGAGTTCCCTTTCCAACGACTTTGTCTGAGCCACCAACTGGTGATTCAAAGTATGGGGGAGTGTTGAGTGACAGGGGAGAGTAACTGGAATGCTCTTTCCCAGATCCAGCAATATCCAGCAGTGTCCAGTATTCCACAGGAGCGGACCAGTGGTGTCCAGTATCCCCCAGTGTCCAGTACCAGTCTTCAGTGGACAAGAGCTGAGGCGTATGACCGGAGGGGCACCAGGGGAGGCAGTGTAGCGGTGGCGATTACCGGGGCTTCCGGCAGCAACCGAGCTAAGTGAAGCTGACTGACATTATAGGGCCATTACGTCGTTGAAGTTGGCAATGATGATTTGTAGGGCCATGTTGAATGTGTTGTAGGGAAGCCGTTTTTGTGAATTTAAGTAGACTTTGTGCGTGAGTGAGGAAGAGTGAGAGAAAGGGAAATGTTGGATTTTTTGCCTTAGTTTTTGTTGTTGATTAGAAATAAATGTTGGGACTTGAACATTTAGACTGGTCTTTTTGTACAATTTAGTTATAGGGTGGGTTGATGGATCTGTTTTGGTAGGTTGGTTAATGGTGTATGGGATAGACTTCAGCTTAATGACGACAAAACAGAAGCTATCCTCATTGGCACCCGTCAGAAACTTTCTCAGCTGCCTCCTCTTTCTCTCCCATTATGTAACACATCAGTCCCAATTTCTGATTCAGCTAAAAACCTTGGTGTCTGCATTGACTCTACCCTCTCCATGAACAACTTTGTTTCTCAAACTGCCAGATCCTGCTACTATCATCTCCATCGTATAAGGCTGATCAGGAAGTATCTCTCTGTCGAAACAACTGCAAAACTCGTTCTCTCCTTCATAATGTCTCGCATTGACTATTGCAATTCACTCCTGTCTGGTCTTCCTGCCTCCACCATTCACATCCTACAGCGCATTCAAAACAATGCTGCACACCTTGTACTCAAAAAGAAAAAAGCTGACCACATATCTCCTCTCCTGGCACAACTTCACTGGCTCCCTGTATCAAAGCGCATACAGTACAAACTAGACACCATGTGCTACAAAAGCCTCAATAACGCAGCCCCCGATTACCTGTCAAGCCTACTTGAGATCTATGTTCCCTCACGTACCCTCCGCTCTGCCTCCGATCCTCTGACTTTTCGCTTTCCACGCACTAAGCTCAATACCTATGGTCCACGAGCCTTCTCTGTTTCTGGTCCACTCTCCTGGAACAAACTTCCTCTCTCAGTCCGTCAGCAACCTACTTTTGTCTCCTTCAAGTCCGCTCTCAAAACTCACCTTTTCTCCTCCGCATAAAATCCTAACCTCACTCAACCCCCCCCCCCCCCCCCCCTCTGCAGCCTGTCTCCGCTCGGAGGGAATCACATGGTTAGAATATATAATTGTATATGCTATGCTCTCTATAATTTTCCATTGGTTTTATTCTTGCTTTTATTGCTTTTATTCTTTCTCCCCATTTATAGCCATGCGCGCGTGTGTGTGTGTGTGTGTGTGTGTGTGTGTGTGTGTGTGTGTGTGTGTGTGTGTGTGTGTGTGTGTGTGTGTGTGTGTGTGCGTGCGTGCGTGCGTGTGTGTGCGTGCGTGCGTGCGTGCGTGCGTGCTTGCGTGTGTGTCTGCTTCAGCGCTTAGATTTGATTTTATCAAGATTTTGCGCTATATAAATATTGTAATTAAGGTGGTTTGGTTGTGTAATGGTAGTATGGTGTTGGTATTAGTGTGTGTGAATGATTCCAACCCTGTATGCAAAACCTAAATGTGAAGTGCTCATACTAAGTTTGTATAGTATGTCCAGCCGCTAGCAATCCCTAGACCGTATTAAGCTGGCGGTTTGTGACATATATATTTGTAATAGGCGAGATACATATATATTTGTGTGTGTGTGTGTGTGTGTGTGTGTGTGTGTGTGTGTGTGTGTGTGTGTGTGTGTGTGTGTGTGTGTGTGTGTATGTAATTATGTAATTTTTATTTTAGCGATTTTGACTAGTATGGTTTGGTGAGCGTATGCAGGAGGGGGGGGGGAGGAGGAAGGGAGTGGGAAGGGAAATGTCCAGGTGAGGACATAATCGAGCGTGATGTGAGTGTGAATGTCATCAACCAAATTCCTTGTTCTCTGAGCTTGGCTGTAAAGTGTCTTTTGTATCTTGTGTCTGAACTTAGCCTGTAGTTTGTTACCTCATGCAGAGTGCCATCTCTAGGACCTCTCAGAATCTTCACTTCCTCCACCTTCAGCTGGAACTTCTCCAGGAAAGCGCTGGCCACCTGCTGCTTCATCTGTAATGTCTGGCTGTATACACACACACACGCATGCATGGACGCACGCACGCACACACACACACACACACACACACACACACACACACCCCATACACACACACACACGTTCATACGTATGCACAAACACACACACGTGTGCATACATGCAGGCATACTCACACACACATGTACACAAAAGACACACAAGCATGCACAGCACAGACAGACAGGCAGACGGATACCACACACACGCGCACAATCTATGTATTCATCTAATATCACTCATAGTAAAAAGACATTAAAGAATGAATGACCATCTAATGACGAATACAGCCGCTAGCAAAAATACAGCTATGTTGCAAAACCACATAGATCCGCCTTCATCTTTTTATTATTTTATTTTTCTGTGTGAGAAAACTGTCTTAGAATCACAAATGAACGTCTATATTTTATGGAGAACAAAAACAAACTGTCAGAAGGCAAAAAACATCAGCACCAGCATAAGTCAGTCTTGAAGAAAATTTTGCACGAAAAAATCTGTTACACTTACAAACTTACTAACAAATTTGCTATTCTAATTTGAAAGAATTTGCACAACACTTTTACATTTAATCAAAATTAACCAAAAGGTTCTACACTCCATGACAGCAGATTAAACACGCATAACTTAACAAATTCTTTGACATTTTACAATGAATCTAAGAAAGAAAACAAAACTGTCTTTGTTTAAAAGCCACTACCAACCTTTCAGCATGAAGTTTTGTGGTCTGACTCATCAAATGATGTGTCTGTGCTTTGGCAGCCTGTAAACAGATGGCCAAATATCAAGAAAATACACATAACTCTTAAACAACACAATATCATAACAAACTCATAATGAAGACATCTCAATGTGCAAGTTCTCGACAAAGAAGCAAGATGGTTCCAGAGGGGAGTAAAGGAGGCAGTTTACATCGCCGCAAAGAACCCCACCCTCAACCGTGACCGGGGCCGACACAACCTGCCATCGTGTACTCCTCACTTATCAGTTGCACTGTTGTGAGTTCGCTCACGGCGGTGCGCACTGAAGCCAGTTCTCAACCCAGCAGTTGCGCTGAAGAAGGTAACTTATTTGTCACTGAGAGACAGGTTCAGCCAGGTAGATATTAAGACATCTCATATTACATAATTATGCACAGATTCTACTGTGTTTATTTGTTGTTATGTACCATACCCCCCACCCCACCCTCAGGTGTTTATAACTTTGAACTCTGAAAAGGAAAAACAAAACAAACAAGAACAAAACTCACTTCAAAAATGAAGGAAAGTCCCTTACCCCTGTCCCTGATAAAGTGATATGATGGAAGTCTGTCAGATACTTACAGCCTAGGCAAACAGACACTATCCAACAGAGAAGACAGAGAAAACACAGAACAGTTTGACTATAGAAGGCCATCTGACCCATTAAAATTTAAGGAAAAAAAAGACAGAGAGAGAGAGAGGGACAGAGAGAGAGGGGGGAGGAAGACAGAGAGAAAGAGAAGGAGAAACAGTGTCAGTGAGTGAGACAGAGAGAGAGAAAGAGAGAGAGAGAGAGAGAGAGAGAGAGAGAGAGAGAGAGAGAGAGAGATAGAGAGAGACAGACAGACAGAGGGGGGAGACAGAATGAGAGAGAGAGAGATAAAGAGTGTACACCGTGAGAGAGATATATATACAAACAGGGGAGAGAGAGAGAGAGAGAGAGAGAGAGAGAGAGAGAGAGAGAGAGAGAGAGAGAGAGAGAGAGAGAGAGAGGGAGGGAGGGAGGGAAGGAAGGGGAAAGACAGAGAGGGAGAGAGACAGAGAGAGAGAGAGAGAGACAGAGAGAGAGATCGAGATCAGAGAAACAGAAACAAAGAGACAGACAGAGACATAAGACAGAGACAGAAACATACAGACAGAAAGACAGATGACAAGAACTTGGTGGAAAAAAGGCAATTTACCTTCAGCCTATTTGTCATGTCTGTGCAACAGTCATTCATGGCCTTGACATCCCCATACACACTGTCAAGTTGCTGCACACAAGCAATCACAGTTATTAATCATTTAATAATGTGATTGTAATGTATAGCACTTGCGTAGGTCCCCTAAAATAAACTGCACTCAACAGAACACAAAAGCGCACACTAGTCCAGTAGAAGCAAAACAACAAACAAATCAACTCTGTATTGTGTACAAGATGTATGTTTGTAAATAATGTAACACTGTAATCCTAAATTACAGTTTGTAGTATACTGCGGAAAACTGTTATTAATGTAACAACAACAAGAATACTACTACTACTGCTACTACTACAACAACAACAATCCCATTTTTCTGGTGCAAACAATCCATGTCAAAAGCATGCTCGATGTGCTTTACGGGAATAGAGCAAACAATGCATGTATACACACACACACACATACACAGAGGATGCTGAGCAAGGGTACAGTACCTTCTAGGTATTTAGCCCTAGACACCACACACACACACACACACACACACACATACACACACACACACACACACACACACACACACACACACACACACACACACACATACACACACACACACACACTTGTTAAGGATACATAGCTTACGTCATGAACTTTATTTTTTCTTTCAAAAGTTAGGGTCATCAAGGACTAAGGAACACAGCTGCACACAGTCCAGGATTACAACTATACTGATAAAGATCAAACACAGCTCAAAATTGAAATTCACTAAACAAAGCATTTGAAACAATTTAATGTCACTGGTCATTTCAAATTAACAGGAAGATATAATACAGTGACATGCGTGCGCGCGCACACACTCACATCCCTGTCATATGAAAAGATAAAAACACAAGTATACAAGAGCAAGAACACACACATACACACACACACACACACACACACATACACACACACACACACACACACATACACACACACACACACGCACAGAGGTAATTTACATAAAAACTAACTGAAAATCTCTCCCCTCCCTGCTCTTCTGTATAGTATGGTGTCACTTTCTATAGTATATTGTTCATAAAGATCAAATAATTAATCAGTCCCCTCCCCTCCCACTTCTCTTTCCCCCCCCTCCCCTCTCCAGCTGAAAACAAAAACAATAAACCTCATACCTCTTTAACAGCATGAAAAGCGCTGAGAAATTCCTCATTGATGCTGAGGCTTTTCTTCTCGATGTCACTGCGTAAATTTCTCCGGCTGCGTAAACTGTTTTCTGTGAAAAAGCCTGACAAAGCCTTCAAAGCCTCAAGCATATCCTGCAACAAAACAAATACACTGTCATGACCTGTGGAATGGAGAAGTAGAGACTTCAGTACAATTCACTTTTAAATCAGCTCTCTGAGCGTGGGTCCTATTCATTCCCTTACAACTTTAATTTTGCAGGTCCATGAAGGTTTCACAATTCAGTGATAATCAATATGCACAAAATGTGACAAATGTCTAAACAGTGCTACAATATCTACACTTAGATTAGAACAGATCTGCCAGCACATGACTATGACAGGGTATGGCTAAACACAGATGAGATATTACAGAGACATGCTCATATTAAATTCTAGTTCACCAAGCCTCTCATACATTAGGAACTAAAGATGAAAAATGTTAACAGATAGTATAGGAGATAATCACATTCCCAGTCTTGTTGTTTTACTAAGCACAGTTGTTTACTTATTCTGAAGGACATATAATTGATAAGACAAAAGAAACATGAACATGTATTTTACTTCTAAGCAATGTAAGGCTCACTAAAGTATTAGTGCAGTAGTAGAGTGAATTCACCTGACAATTTACATATTTATACTACAGGCTACAAACTATTCTGTGTCAACGACAGAATGAACTGCACTTACTATCATATCATGGGTATGATTATTCTGTCTTTGACACTGAAAAGCAGACAAGTAAAAATGTAGATTCTGCTATTCAGTCTTCTTTGACAACTGCCCAGGATACCGAAGATGGCAAAATACTTGCAGAGCTAACAGCTGATGTCTCAAGTTCAATCCCATCTGGTAACGTAAAAACTGGAATGTTTACTGCCCACCATAATCCTCTCTCATTCTGGTAATGTCAGCTTTGTGCTTCATATGTTCTTTCTCCCCTAGCCCTCCATTTTTCAAGATCTTGCCGGTGCACAAGCTTGTAATATTACTGTTTCAGTGTACTGATAATCCTGTTTGTATAAACCCAATCAGTCCATGTCAGAGAATGCTTGTGGCACTTTACAGAAAAAAAAAAAAGATCAGAGGTGATAAATACAATCTTTCAGACAAAAATATACAAGAAAGCAAACACAGATACATAAATGCAATCACAACATGCATGTGCACACATATGCTATATGATTAAAGTAGGGCTACTGGGCGAGTGAAGCAATGCACCAACAACAGATAACATTACAACTAATACTAAAAAGTATAAACCTATAGGCGTATAGTATATAAATAATCGTACAGAAGAAACATGACAGACTGCTGAAGATTTCAGTGGAGCACATAGTACATGAAACTGCCTGAATGCTGTGAATCCCTCTTGAACAAACTCCTAATTCACAAAGCTTTGTAACATCTAAATCATTAATATGTGCTTGACATCAAGATCTCAAACCCTTCCTCCAGTTTTAGGCTGCAAGCAATTGTTTTTTTAAAAAATCTCTTATTTTCGTAAAAAGGCAGGACTAAACAAGCCAGGGCTGATATAATTCCTTAGTTATTATTCATTTTTTTTGTTTTTTGTAAACTGTGCTTCTCGCCCTACACACACACACACACAGAGTGACAACTCGGTCTGAACTTTTGTCGTCTGCTTGCATTCGCCAGTTATAATCATAATAATGTTCGTCTGCTTGTATTTCGACTGCTGAAATGCAAGGTAACAACACGATAAGCATCGTCTGAAAAGCAACAATTCGCATTATTGTGATGCTATAAATTTACTATTAATTGCAAACCTTGTCATTGTCAAGCCTAGTCTCCAATATCTTATTGAGTTTTCTGGACAATGGGTTATTTTGTTGCGACGACACGTCATTTGCCTCCTTGTCGGCCATTTTCACTGGGTGTTACTTACTTCCCCTGTTGAAGGGAAACCATTCTTAATTGCGAATTTTTCATAAGCCTTCCGAAGTTTACTGCTCTTCCCACTTTCGCTTTTATTGCTATAATTAATTTTACATAATGATGAAGACGGAATGAAGACTAAGACATTGAACACGCACGAACACACACGCACACACGTGCGCACATATACACGCACATACACACACACACACTAAACACGCCCCCCCCCCTCTCTCTCTCTCTCTCACTGTCTATCGACATCAACCAATCAAGACCTGGGGAAGGACCAGGTGTCAAGGTGCAATGACAGGCCTCCTACCGACTGGAAGATTGAATTGTGGGTTTGAATCTGCATCAGTTCCGTCAAAATCATTGTGAACGTTCTCGTACCCCAAACTTCTCCTATCCAGAATTGAGCATGCTGTGGGATCATTGGGAAGACTGGGACCAAACCGTTGAGTCTCATCCACTTCACGGATACATCATTGAGGGTTCTGCTCAAATCTTCTGACCACCGTCGCAGGTGTCTGTATCTTTGAGGGCTGGTTGATGCCAGGATATATTATAATAGAGTACAGCCCTGCACGCAGTCTCAGTCCTAGATGGATGTCCCAATCATCATCATCATCATCATCATCATCATCATCATCATCCCATCACACCACCACACCACCACCACCCCCATCATCACCACCATCACCACCGCCACCACCACACCACACCACCATACTCATACTCATCATACTCCTCCTCCTCCTCATCGTCGTCGTCGTCATCATCATAATCATCATCATCATCATCATCATCAAGTGCCTTTCACATGGCGTTGGCGAGCATGGCTTTCCATCTGTTTCTATCCCTTGTTGCCTCAAGCATCTCTTCCACACTCTTTGTCCCCAGCCACTCTGCAAGTCCGTCTAATATCTCTCCCTGGGTCTACCTGGGGCTCTCTTTCCCTCCAGCTTTCCCGTTGTGACCAGGTGTTCTAATTCCCCTTTCCTCATAAAATGGCCTACAAATGTTGCCTGTCTTTTCCTAATCTTCCTTATGAATGATCTTCTTGTGTCTGCCTCCATCAAGACTGTCTCGTGTTTTTTCTTTGCTCTCAACTTCTTCTTAGGAACCACACCTCATCATCATCATCAATGTGGGACATTGTAAACAGTGTCCTAACTGCTCCTGCCCCACAAACCTCCCTTATCTCTGAGGCCTCAAAGAGGTCTTGTCTTACTCGTACCTCAGTTCTCTCTATATACTTGCACCAGGAGGGAAACCGTTCTCTGTTTCTGACTCAACAACACGGAACTCCCTCCTACTGTCTTTGAGACAAATCAGTGTCTGCTTACTTTGAAAGAAAAGTTACCTCAGTGGTTATCTTGTTCTGATATATCTCCAAAATTGCATAGAGTAATGCTTGTGGCTCTTCTACGTCCTTGTCATATTGCAGTTTGTCTCTCTGTCTCTCTGTCTCTGTCGCTGTTCTCCCTCTCCCTCTCTGTCTGTCTCTCTGTCTCTGTCTGTCTGTCTTCCCCTCTCTCTTTCTTTCCTCTCTCCTGTCTGTCTCTCTGTCTCTGTCTGTCTGTCTCTTCCCCCTCTCTCTTTCTTTCCTCTTCCCTCTCTCTCTCTCTCTCTTTGTGAGTGCGCGTGTGTATATGTGTGTACGTGTGTGTGTGTGCGTGTGCGTGGTGTGTGTGTGTGTGTGTGTGTGGTGTGTGCGTGTGTGTGTGTGTGTGTGTGTATGTGTGTGTGTGTGTGTGTGTGTGTGTATGTGTGTGAGTTTGTGTGCGTATGTGTGTGTGCGTGTGTGTGTGTGTGTTTGGTATATGGGTATGCGTGCATGCACAAGTGTATGTCTGTGTGTGTGTTTGTATGAGTGTGTTTTCGTGTGTATGTTTGTATACCGTTCTGATGTATATATGACAAATATATCTAATATTCTGACAGTTTTTTCCTTACATACCCTTCATACTGCTGGTAGTAATAGTAGCTGTTGTTGCTACATTATTGTATTGATCCAGTAGCACCCCCACCCCCACCCCTCTAATGTATATTGGCGTACGCATGCGCATGTATGTATGAGAATGTTGATATATTATTGTGTGTGTGTGTGTGTGTGTGTGTGTGTGTGTGTGTGTGTGTGTGTGTTGTGTGTGTGTGTGTGTTGTTGGTGTGTTGTGTGTGTGTGTGGTGTGTGTGTTGTGTGTGTGTGCGTGTGTGTGTGATGTGTGTGTGCGTGCTGCGTGTGTATATAATATAATATATAAGTGTGTGTGTGGTGTGTGTGGTGTGTGTATATGTGTGTGTTGTGTGTGTGTGTGTGTGTATGTGTGTGTGTGTGTGTGTGTGTGTGTGTGTGTGTGTTGTTAAAGACTGTGTTGATCAGGTGATTCATACATTTATTTGATATTTTGTTGTTGTTGGTAGTATCACAGCTACTGTTTCCTAATTTCAGCCTGTCATCCGTTGTTATTTTTGATGAACTACGTTTATGCTAAATCCGAAAAAAACGATTGAGGGCGACCGAAATGTATTTTCTCAGAAGAATGTGAAGAGTTCCATGGACAGCAAAAAACAAATGAGACAGTCTTGGAAGATGCAAACACTAAAAGAACATTAATGAAGAAGATTAGGAAAAGACAAGCAACATTTATAGGACATTTCGTGAGGTAAGAGAAATTTGAACACCTAGTCACAACAGGAAAGCTGGAGGGGAGAAGAGCACCAGGTAGACCTTGGGAGATAATATTGGACGGGCCTGCGGAATGGATGAGGACAGAGACGGTGGGAGATGTACTTGCAACAACAAAAGATAGACTCGTTGAAGGGCAATGATCGCCAATGCCATGTTACAAGGCCCATGATGATGATAATGATGTTTATGCTGCATTGGTGTGTATATTGGACTATGTTTATACTGCGTTAATATGCTGACATAGCAACATCTCTCTACCCTCCCCCCCCCCCTCTATCTATGTTCTTCTTGTACAGTGAATGAGCATTTTCTCTAACTGGTATGTGTGCTAAACAAATGACCTACCATTATAGTATTGTTATTATTATTATTATTGTTGTTGTTGTTGTTTTCATTATAATCATCATCATCATCACCATCATCATCATCATCGTCGTCGTCGTCGTCGTCATCATCATCATATCATCATCATCATCATCATCATATCATCATCATCATCATCATCATCTCATCATCATCATCCTTGTATCATCAACATTATCATCATGATCATCATCATCATCATCACAGCAGCAGCAACAACACTACTACTATTAACTAACTACTACTACTACTACTGCCACCACCACCACCACCACCACCACCCACTACTACTGCACTACTGCTGCTGCTTCTGCTGCTGCTGTTGCGACTACTACTATTACTACAACCACCACCACTGCTATTAATATTACTGTTGTACACCACACACACACCACACACAACACACACACACACACACACACACACACACAACACACAACACACTATTATATATATATATATAACACACACACACACACACACACACACACACAACACACACACAACACATCACAACACAACACACACAACACACACACACACACACACACACACAACACACAACACACAAGCACACACACACACACGACATACAAACACAGACACAGACATACAGACACAGACACACACACACACACACAGTCTGGGGTATGGAGTTTGTTGAGGACAAAAGGTTCATTGCACCAGCAGGAAGCTGGTGGATAGGGTGAGGAAGTCAAAGGGTTACATTTTTGCAGTTGGTGAATAGGTGGGAAGTCAAAGGGTTAAGGTGGACAGTGAACAGGCCAAATCTTGACAGGCAACTGATTGGACTACATCATCATACATAATTCATTGAGGAAGAAGCAACATGAAAAAACACAGACACAGCTCCAGGGATGCTGTGATACAAGTGGCACCACTTAAAGCGAACAATGGACAGGAAATTAGTCGTCAAAACTTTGTGTGATGTGTGTACAACAAGTGGAACATTGCAACACACACAGCAACACAGCTCAGCTGGAGTGGTGGAGCGAGCCATAGTGGATGTCTGGTGTGAATGGATGGACGACATACAGACACTTTATCACTGTCATATTTGTTCTGCCTGCCTCCAGGCACAAAGTGGTTATAGCAGCACTGACTGGTAGATATAGTGCCGGTCTGATTTGCTTCTTCCCGCTTCGCCAGCTCTTTGAAGGTGCGGCCACTCTCAACTGCTTCTTGAGAGGTCGACTTTGTCCTATTTTCCTACCCATCATTCCCATTTTACCCATTCTCTCCCTCTGTCTCTGTCTCTCTCTCTCTGTCTCTGTCTGTCTCTGTCCTCTCTCTCTCTGTCTGTCTCTGTTTCTCTCTGTCTTTCTCTCCCCTCTCTCAGAGTCTCTGTCACTGTCTCTAGGTCTCTGTCTCTCTGTCTGTTTGTCTGTCTTCTCTCTGTCTCTGTCACTCTGTCTCTCTGTCCCTGTCTCTCTCTCTCTGTCTCAAATACACACGCACATACACAAAATTCTACATGGATGAATGTTAAAATATATGAAGCACCACGTGAAACCATGCTATATTGCAAACTTTTCATTTAAGACTTTTTTTTATGGATTTTATTTAATTACAGTAAGTGTGTAAGTGTACACCAACATGCAAAAAATAGAGCTGATGTATCATGATCAATGCCAGATTTCTGTTTTTGTTTTTCTATACGAATTCAAATTTTGTGAGTCTGTCAGTTTGTTAGTCAATATTATCCCCCCCCCCCCTTCACTAAATCTTTAGTGGTGGTCTGGGTGCAATGATGTGTGTGTGTGTGCATGCATGCGTGCGTGCGTGGGCGTGTGTGTGTGTGTGTGCACGCACACGCACGTAGGTGCAAGGTATGTTGTTGAGTGGTTTGAGCGAATGAAAAGGTGAACTGGGAACGGGCGTACCAGGATCAAAAGTAAGCACAGGCAAATCAGGAATAGACAATTGGGAACATGCAAATCAGAAACATGCGGATCTGAATATGCGAATTGAGAAGACACTGCTAATGTTAAAATGGATACACCCAGTACACAGTTCTATTTTTAACTGACCCATCTTTGCACACCTCTGTACCACTACCCCCCCCCCACACACACACACAGATTGCTTTAGCTCCCTGCAACATCCAAACCACCAAAACAGACAATCACGACAGCGGGGCATGAAGGGCCACACCATGTATACGCTCAATACATATTTCTTTCTTTTGTTCAACCGCCTTTCACACACCTCTGTGCCATTGCCTCCACATAGATAGCTGAGTTCTTTTCAACATCCAGACCCACCAGAACAGACAATCACGACAGCGGGGCATGAAGGGCCACAGCAATGCAAAAAAGATTTTTTTTTCTTTTTCACACTACCACAGTACCATTAGAATGGAGACAATATACTGATGTTATCGTAACTTCATTTTGGATTTAGACTGAATGGCTAGGTTGTGTTTGATGCTTCTTTTCATGACATATGGTGTCGTCAGCCAGGCTTGAGATTATAGGAACCAGAAGAACAAGAAAACCAATGTAAGCGCGTATTTAACAAAACAAGACAAAACAAGCGCAAATTTTCGGCCAACCGCCTTTGTCAAGCGCAAACACAGTCACAAACAGACCACAAACACCAAACAACGGATAATAAAAACAGGACTAAAAACTTCCCTGCCGCCTCGTCCAGTGGATAAAAAGGCGGGAAGGAAGTTTTTAGTCCCGTTTTTATTATCCGTTGTTTGGTGTTGTTTGTGGTCTGTTTGTGACCGTGTGTTCGCGCTTGACAAAGGCCGGTTGGCCGAAAATTTGCGCTTGTTTTGTCTCGTTTTGTTAAATACGCGCTTACATTGGTTTTCTTGTTCTTCTGGTTCCTGTTTGCTTGGGCGCGGGCAGTCGCACTTGTTTTGGATCTTGAGATTACAGACATACGCAGTACTGGTCAAGAAGTGTGGACAACAGCCTGAACACTCTCCTGTAAATTAAATGAGACATGATTGTGTGGTTCCTGCCCTCCCAAAGAACCAACAGCATGCTCAGTTCTAGAGCTGGCTGATGCAGAAAAAGAACTGCAACAACAACCATAACAAATCACCACAATGATAAATTATATAATAGGGTTCAAAGTCCTAGTCATCAGTCTGTGCATTTATCACTGTATCACCATAACTGATTCCTACACACACTTTACCCCTGCCTTTTGTTTGTCCCCCCTGTTGTTTCTTCACTGTGTTGATCCAGAGACCCCCCCCCCTACCCCTCTCATGTATATGTATGTGTATGGGTGCGCATGTATATGGGAGTATATTTCTTCCTGTGTGTTTATATTTGCTTTCGGTGTGTGTGTGTGTGTGTGTGTGTGTGTGTGTGTGTGTGTGTGTGTGTGTGTGTATGTGTGTATGTGTGTGTGTGTGTGCATGTGTGTGTGTGTGCGTGCGTGTGCATGTGTGTGTATGTGTGCGTGTGCGTGTGCGCGTATATGTGTGAATGCGTGCGTGTGCGTTTGTGCGTGCGTGCATGTGTGTGTGTGTGTGTGTGTGTGTGTGTGTGTGTGTGTGTGTGTGTGTGTGTGTGATCTGTCTGTCTGTCTGTCTGTGTACACAGTCCTTTTAATTAAACAGGCCAAGCATCCATTAACAGCTGGGTGTATTAAAGGCAACATGTACACTTCTTTCTTGAGCCACACTGGAACCAGTGCAACCTGGAAGCAAACTTAACCAGTACGACAACCAGACCTTCATACTTATAATATTATAATATTTATATATATATCTACTTGTAGCTCAGTCCGCAGGGAATGTGTTTTCCATGATAGAACTTTTATGTGGACACAGCAGGGAATACATTCTATCCACTGTTGTTGTTCAGTGATGCCTCATGTTTCATACGCCCAGCCTGATTCTAGGAAAGGAGTAGTCATGGTACATGCAAACTACGACTATAGAAAGAACTATTCGTAATACAGGCCCATTATCAGTCAAGAAAGGACTAGTAATACAGACCTAATGTGACTTTACAAAGGACTAGTAATACAGACCTAGTGTGATTCTAGAAAGAACTAGTAATACACACCTAGTGTGACTTTAGAAAGGACTAGTAATACAGACCTAGTGTGATTCTAGAAAGAACTAGTAATCAGACCTAGTGTGACTTTAGAAGAACTAGTAATACAGACCTAGTGTGATTCTAGAAAGAACTAGTAATACAGACCTAGTGTGATTCTAGAAAGAACTAGTAATACAGACCTAGTGTGACTTAGAAAGAACTAGTAATACAGACCTAGTGGATTCTAGAAAGAACTAGTAATACAGACCTAGTGGACTTAGAAAGAACTAGTAATACAGACCTAGTGTGACTTTAGAAAGGACTAGTAACACAGACCTAGTGTGATTCTAGAAAGAACTAGTAATGCAGACCTAGTGTGATTTAGAAAGAACTAGTAATACAGACCTAGTGTGATTCTAGAAAGAACTAGTAATACAGACTAGTGTGATTCTAGAAAGAACTAGTAATACAGACCTAGTGTGATTCTAGAAGAACTAGTAACACAGACCTAGTGTGATTCTAGAAAGAACTAGTAAACAGACTAGTGTGATTCTAGAATGGACTAGTAATACAGACCTAGTGTGATTCTAGAAAGAACTAGTAATACAGACCTAGTGTGATTCTAGAAAGAACTAGTAATACAGACCTAGTGTGGATCAAGAAAGAACTAGTAACACAGACCTAGTGTGATTCTAGAAAGAACTAGTAATACAGACCTAGTGTGATTCTAGAAAGAACTAGTAACACAGACCTAGTGTGATTCTAGAAAGAACTAGTAACACAGACCTAGTGTGATTCTAGAAAGAACTAGTAACACAGACCTAGTGTGATTCTAGAAAGAACTAGTAACACAGACCTAGTGTGACTCTAGAAAGAACTAGCAAACAGACCTAGTGTGATTCTAGAAAGAACTAGTAATACAGACCTAGTGTGATTCTAGAAAGAACTAGTAACACAGACCAGTGTGATTCTAGAAAGAACTAGTAACACAGACCTAGTGTGATTCTAGAAAGAACTAGTAACACAGACCTAGTGTGATTCTAGAAAGAACTAGTAACACAGACCTAGTGTGACTCTAGAAAGGACTAGTAATACAGACCTAGTGTGATTCTAGAAAGAACTAGTAATACACACCTAGTGTGACTTTAGAAAGGACTAGTAACACAGACCTAGTGTGATTCTAGAAAGAACTAGTAATACAGACCTAGTGTGATTCTAGAAAGAACTAGTAATACAGACCTAGTGTGACTTTAGAAAGAACTAGTAACACAAACCTAGTGTGATTCTAGAAAGAACTAGTAATACAGACCTAGTGTGATTCTAGAAAGAACTAGTAATACAGACCTAGTGTGACTTTAGAAAGAACTAGTAATACAGACCTAGTGTGACTTTAGAAAGAACTAGTAACACAGACCTAGTGTGATTCTAGAAAGAACTAGTAATACAGACCTAGTGTGACTTTAGAAAGAACTAGTAATACAGACCTAGTGTGATTCTAGAAAGAACTAGTAATACAGACCTAGTGTGATTCTAGAAAGAACTAGTAATACAGACTTATGTGATTCTAGAAGAACTATAATACAGACTAGTGTGATTCTAGAAAGGATAGTAACACAGACCTAGTGTGATTCTAGAAAGAACTAGTAAAACAGACCTAGTGTGATTCTAGAATGGACTAGTAATACAGACCTAGTGTGATTCTAGAAAGAACTAGTAATACAGACCTAGTGTGATTCTAGAAAGAACTAGTAACACAGACCTAGTGTGATTCTAGAAAGAACTAGCAATACAGACCTAGTGTGATTCTAGAAAGAACTAGTAATACAGACCTAGTGTGATTCTAGAAAGAACTAGTAACACAGACCTAGTGTGAGTCAAGAAAGAACTAGTCACACAGACCTAGTGTGATTCTAGAAAGATCTAGTAATACAGACCTAGTGTGATTCTAGAAAGAACTAGTAATACAGACCTAGTGTGATTCTAGAAAGAACTAGTAACACAGACTAGTGTGATTCTAGAAAGGACTAGTAACACAGACTAAGAACTAGTAATACAGACCTACGTGTGACTTTAGAAAGGACTAGTAATACAGACCTCGTGTGACTTTAGAAAGGACTAGTAATACAGACCTAGTGTGATTCTAGAAAGAACTAGTAACACAGACCTAGTGTGACTTTAGAAAGAACTAGTAATACGACCTAGTGTGACTTTAGAAAGAACTAGAAACACAGACCTAGTGTGATTCTAGAAAGGACTAGTAATACAGACCTAGTGTGACTTTAGAAAGGACTAGTAACACAGACCTAGTGTGATTCTAGAAAGAACTAGTAACACAGACCTAGTGTGACTTTAGAAAGAACTAGTAACACAGACCTAGTGTGACTTTAGAAAGAACTAGTAATACAGACCTAGTGTGATTCTAGAAAGAACTAGTAATACAGACCTAGTGTGATTCTAGAAAGAACTAGTAACACAGACCTAGTGTGATTCTAGAAAGAAATAGTAATACAGACCTAGTGTGATTCTAGAAAGAAATAGTAACACAGACCTAGTGTGATTCTAGAAAGAACTAGTAATACAGACCTAGTGTGACTTTAGACAAGAAATAGTAATACAGACCTAGTGTGATTCTAGAAAGAAATAGTAACACAGACCTAGTGTGACTTTAGAAAGAAATAGTAATACAGACCTAGTGTGATTCTAGAAAGAAATAGTAACTACAGACCTAGTGTGATTCTAGGAAAGAAATAGTAACACAGACCTAGTGTGACTTTAGACAGAAATAGTAACACAGACCTAGTGTGATTCTAGAAAGAACTAGTAATACAGACCTAGTGTGATTTAGAAAGAACTAGTAATACAGACCTAGTGTGATTCTAGAAAGAAATAGTAACACAGACCTAGTGTGACTTTAGACAGAAATAGTAACACAGACCTAGTGTGACTTTAGACAGAAATAGTAATACAGACCTAGTGTGATTCTAGAAAGACCTAGTAACACAGACCTAGTGTGATTCTAGAAAGACCTAGTAACACAGACCTAGTGTGATTCTAGAAAGAAATAGTCCTAACACAGACACTATAAAGGAGGTAGACACAAGAAGAACATTAATGAAGAAGATTGGGAAAAGACAAGCAACATATATATATATGATCAGGGCATTTTATGAGGCAAGAGAAATTTCAATCACAGCAGGAAAGCTGGAGGGAAAAAGAGCACCAGGTAGGCCCAGGGAGAAAATATTGGACGGACTTTTTGCAGAGTGGATGAAGGCAGAGAGGGTGGGAGATGTACTTGCAGCGACAATGGATTGATTCGTGTGGAGGGCCATGATTGCCAATGCCATGCGGCAAGGCACATGATGATGATGATGATGATGATGATGATGATGATGATGATGATGATGATGATGATGATGATGATGGTATCTAGTTAGTGACAGCAACCATTTAGCAACAAGTAATAAGACAAATTGGGAAATGATTCGTACTGGATGGCCTTACCACCCGTTGTTTACCTGGTAAACGATCCCTTTGGTTTGGAGTGAGGACGTTCGATGGTCTGGATGATGGATGTGGTCCACAATAGACCACCCGCCATTGTTGCCAAATAGCCCTTCACATCTTTGCAGCTCCTTATATAACCATGAGTGAACTCTTGCTTTGATGGTTTAGTAGTAAGAAACTCTGGGGAGAGCTGGACAGCAGAAGGTCCTCAGAGGAGAAACCCCCGCCAAGCAAGTGTTTCAGCACTTAACTCCTGACACTCTAAGGGGGCTGGGCTGCATCCAGGTCATGAATCCTGGATGCTTCTCTGCTGTCGCCATTTTTTTTTGTTTTTTGTTTTTTTAATAGAAATTTGTCCTCCTGCAGGAATCGAACCCGTGCATCCCACGTGGTCAGGTTTCTTAAGACAAAGTCACCTTTGCGATGGTTTCAAGTGACCTGAAGGTATTGAATTGCCACTTAATGGACTTGATCATATGACAGTTTCAGTTTTAACTCCACTTTGTCAGGTTGATGTCTCCATGCTCTGACTTTGTCCAGTTGATATCTCCATGCTCTGACTTTGTCAGGTTGATGTCTCCATGCTCTGACTTTGTCCAGTTGATGTCTCCATGCTGTGACTTTGTCCAGTTGATATCTCCATGCTCTGACTTTGTCAAGTTGATGTCTCCATGCTGTGACTTTGTCCAGTTGATATCTCCATGCTCTGACTTTGTCAAGTTGATGTCTCCATGCTCTGACTTTGTCCAGTTGATATCTCCATGCTCTGACTTTGTCCAGTTGATGTCTCCATGCTCTGACTTTGTCAAGTTAATGTCTCCATGCTCTGACTTTGTCCAGTTGATGTCTCCATGCTGTGACTTTGTCAAGTTGATGTCTCCATGCTCTGACTTTGTCATGTTGATGTCTCCATGCTCTGACTTTGTCAAGTTAATGTCTCCATGCTCTGACTTTGTCAAGTTGATGTCTCCATGCTTGACTTTGTCCAGTTGATGTCTCCATGCTCTGACTTTGTCATGTTGATGTCTCCATGCTCTGACTTTGTCCAGTTGATGTCTCCATGCTCTGACTTTGTCATGTTGATTCTTCATGCTCTGACTTTGTCAAGTTGATGTCTCCATGCTCTGACTTTGTCATGTTGATGTCTCCATGCTCTGACTTTGTCCAGTTGATGTCTCCATGCTCTGACTTTGTCCAGTTGATGTCTCCATGCTGTACTTTGTCAAGTTGATGTCTCATGCTCTGACTTTGTCCAGTTAATTCTCCATGCTCTGACTTTGTCAAGTTGATGTCTCCATGCTCTGACTTTGTCAGTTGATGTCTCCATGCTCTGACTTTGTCAAGTTGATGTCTCCATGCTCTGACTTTGTCAAGTTAATGTCTCCATGCTCTGACTTTGTCATGTTGATGTCTCCATGCTGTGACTTTGTCATGTTGATGTCTCCATGCTGTGACTTTGTCCAGTTTGATGTCTCCATGCTCTGACTTTGTCCAGTTGATGTCTCCATGCTGTGACTTTGTCAGTTGATGTCTCCATGCTCTGACTTTGTCCAGTTGATGTCTCCATGCTGACTTTGTCAAGTTGATGTCTCCATGCTGTGACTTTGTCAAGTTGATGTCTCCATGCTGTGACTTTGTCAAGTTGATGTCTCCATGCTGTGACTTTGTCAAGTTGATGTCTCCATGCTGTGACTTTGTCAAGTTGATGTCTCCATGCTGTGACTTTGTCAAGTTGATGTCTCCATGCTGTGACTTTGTCAAGTTGATGTCTCCATGCTGTGACTTTGTCAAGTTGATGTCTCCATGCTGTGACTTTGTCAAGTTGATGTCTCCATGCTGTGACTTTGTCAGTTGATGTCTCCATGCTCGTGACTTTGTCAGTTGATGTCTCCATGCTGTGACTTTGTCCAGTTGATGTCTCCATGCTTGACTTTGTCAGTTGATGTCTCCATGCTCTGACTTTGTCAGTTGATGTCTCCATGCTCTGACTTTGTCAAGTTGATGTCTCCATGCTCTGACTTTGTCAGTTGATGTCTCCATGCTGTGACTTTGTCAAGTTGATGTCTCCATGCTGTGACTTTGTCAGTTGATGTCTCCATGCTCTGACTTTGTCAGTTGATGTCTCCATGCTGTGACTTTGTCAAGTTGATGTCTCCATGCTGTGACTTTGTCAGTTGATGTCTCCATGCTTGACTTTGTCAGTGATGTCTCCATGCTCTGACTTTGTCAGGTTGATTGAGTTGTCTCCATGCTCTGACTTTGTCAGTTGATGTCTCCATGCTCTGACTTTTGTCCTGATTGATGTCTCCATGCTCTGACTGTGTCACAGTTGATGTCTCCATACTGCTGACTTTGTCCAGTTGATGTCTCCATGCTCTGACTTTGTCAAGTTGATGTCTCCATGCTGTGACTTTGTATGCATCTGTACTCAATGATTCCCATGCTGTGACTTTGTCAAGTTGATGTCTCCATGCTGTGACTTTGTCAGTTGATGTCTCCATGCTGTGACTTTGTCCAGTTGATGTCTCCATGCACTGTCGCCACTTGTGTCAAGTTGATGTCTCCATGCTCTGACTTTGTCCAGTTGATGTCTCCATGCTGTGACTTTGTCAAGTTGATGTCTCCATACTCTGACTTTGTCCAGTTGATGTCTCCATGCTCTGACTTTGTCAAGTTGGTGTCTCCATGCTCTGAATAAATTCTGTATGCACTGACGCCATCATCACCAGGTGCCTTGCCAAATGGCGTTGGCGACCATGGACTTCCATCTGTCTCTATCTCTTGCTGCCTCAAGCACCTCCCCCACCCTCCCTGTCCCCAGCCACCCTGCAAGTCTGCTCAGCATCCTCCCCCCGGGTCCACCCGGCGCCCTCCCTCCCTCCAGCCCTCCCACTGCTACCAGGCACTCCAATTCCCCTTTCCCCACAAAACGGCCCACAAATGTCACCCGCACTCCCCCCCCCCCCCCAATCTTCCCCACGAACGATCCTCACGTGTCCGCCTCCACCAAGACAGTCTTGCCCCGCCTTCCCTGCTGTTCATGGAACTCTCAACATTCCTCCCAGAAACAACATCTCGGCTGCCCCAATCCCGCTCTGACCTCACTCGCAAGACCGCCCACGCCTCACAACCGTACAACTGACGCCATATGATGGAGAAAGTCCAATATGATCATGGCGCAAGCCCCCTGACTGGAGATGAACTGCAATCTTCTGATTATATGACAATGTGATTTTAATGAAGATCCATCAATATACAGCCCTACACACATCCACACATACGTATGTATACATGTGCATCTCTCACACATGCACACACACAGACACACGCGCACACACACAGACACACACATACAGAGAGAGAGAGAGAGAGAGAGAGAGAGAGAGAGAGAGAGAGAGAGAGGTGCAGGTACGCACACGCGCGCACGCAAAGACACACACACATATACATACACACACACACACAACACACACACAGAGGCACACACACACACAGAGGTGAAGACACACAAACAGACACGCACGCACACACACATACATGCACACACATATACACAAACAGGTGTGCAGGCACCACACACACACACACACACACACACACACATAACACACACACACACACACACACACAACACACACACACACACACACACACACACACACACACACACACACACACACACACACACACACACGCATCATAATTATTCTGAAACTCATTTTAAAGAAGTAACTTCCGATCAATTTTTGTCAGTTAAAATTTCAGAATCGTTGGTTCACAGTCCTGTTAATGCATTACTTTAAGTTTATGAAGTTTGTACTTTAGAGTTAAATTTTCCATACACATTGTTGATGTTAAATGTTAGTGTTAAGTTCTTGTTCTATTTTTCTATTTTCCCACCTACTTATGTCTATAACTCTGTCTCCTCTATGCCCCAAAACCAACCCGCCCATCTCTCATCTCACATACTTTTTTTTTTTTTCCGTCTAATATCACTCATAGTAAAAGACGTTAAATCAAAGAACGAACACAAACACACACACACACACACACACACACACACACACACACACACACACACCACACACACACACACACACACACACACACACAACACAAACACAACAACACGCATCATATTCCTACAACCCCAAATTGCTAAGTGCAGCGCTGCTGCCTTCCCTCCTCACTCAATACCATGTCCCCCAGCAGGGCTGGTATTCCCTGGACAAACAAGGGGAGAGTAGACAGCCAACATATATCATTTCCCAATTTGTTGGGTCCTCCTCCAGATTGCTACACCGCTGCCTCCAGACACTGGCAATGTATAGTGAGCAGGACAAAAATGACAGTGATAAAGTGTCTGTATGGCGCCCATCCATTCACACCAGACATCCACTATGGCTCGTTCCACCACTCCAGCTGAGCTGTGTTGCTGTGTGTGTGTTGCAATGTTCCACTTGTGTACACACATCACACAAAGTTTTTGACGACTAATTTCCTCTCCATTGTTCGCTTTAAGTGGCGCCACTTGTATCTCAGCGTCCATGGACGTTGTGTCCGTGGCTTTCACACGCTGCCTTTGCATCAGTTAATTAAATATGGAACTAGTCCAGTTGGTCTGCCAAGGTTTTGTGTTTTGGTCTCTCTCATTTTCTGTTTTGTTTTGTTGGTGTTTTCACTGTTCGTTTTACTACAGCCAGTTGAACAGGTGGTCCAAATGAATGGGAGAATGTTAATGTAGATGAACATCTTTGTTTTCATTAAAATCAGTATTATCTTTATAAAAATATAAGACAAATGCGCATTCAGTATTCTTCTTCTTCTTTTCTTCTTCTTCTTCTTCTTCCTCCTCCTCCTCCTCCTCCTCTCTCTCTCTTCTTCTTCTTCTTCTTCTTCTTCTTCTTCTTCTTCTTCTTCTTCTTCACTCACCATCTACTTGGTCAGGCCACATTTAGCAATGAATGTGACGGTTTCAATTCAGTGGGCAAGCACCATTCTCAAGAAATGTAGATGACTGTAGGGACATTTTGTGTTGGTTTACATTGTGTGGTAGCATGGTTTGTTAGAGGGTGCCTTCAGGCCTGGTACTCTGACACCTCCCAATCTGCCTCTGTAGTAAAAACAAACAAACAAACAAACAAACAAACAAACAAACAAAAAACATCCATTCCCAAAACAAAAACAACAACAAAAAACAACCAAACAAACAATCCCCCAAAACAAAACAAAACAAAAACAACGAAAAAAAAAATGGAACAACAAGAAACGTGGCAGACTATCACTCTTCTGACTACCAAGCTCGATAGTAGCTGGCAGAAACTGGGGGAAATGGGCACATTCATCACCAGATGCAGCCTATGACAATAATGTGGACAGCGAACGTAAGAAGATCCCTCAGATTCGATAGACAAGTAGATTTTGCTTTTCTCAGGTTCAGCTGGCTTCATGGCGGTCCCATGGGAGAAAAGTTGGCGTATTGTGATTTGAAGGCGACCAGATTTCCCATGTGCACCACCACAAAAATCGATCACTGTGGGTGGGGAATGAAGGGGGTGGGGTGGTCTTGTTGGCTTGTCACTATGCACGAGTTCAGATCCATTTTTCACTGCCTGATTTTTGCATATAACATGCATACTGTTTGGTTTTTTCTTCCTCTATGCCCCTCACTCTGTCTGAAGGCATATTTGTGTCCAGTTATGTAGCCAGCCATTAAATCATTAATAACCATTTCCTCCTTCTTTGTTTGATCTAATGCTTGCTTTTGTTTCTATTATTCTTTAGTTCTCTTCTCCCACTGGTCGAAGCAGCAGGGAAGTGTCAGTCTTTTTCTCCTCATTTTGTATTTGGTGTTTGTTTGTGATCTTACATTCACGCTTGACAAAGGCCAGTTGGCCGAAAATTTGCTCCTGTCTTGTATTGTTGTATCAAATACGCGTTCCGATTCCATTTTCGTGTTTTTCTGGTTCCTATTTTTCTTTGTTACATGTTTTTCGAATGTTTTAATGATTTTTTTTCATTTTATTTCTTTATCTTTAACTGATGCATTTCAGATTATTTTTCATGTTTGTATGGTTATATTGTATGTGCAGTTTAACAGAAATGAGCTGTAAACCGACATTAAATGCTGCTGTCCTTAAGTTATATACTGTTTTCAAGTTTCTGTTCTACCTTCTCCCAGTCTCTTCCATCTCCTCTGTCTGAACCATTAATCCCAGCGCTATATCTCTCTGACCATGCAGTGTTTAGCTAGCCACAGCTCTATGTCTGTCTTACATGCAGTGTTTAGCTAGCCACAGCTCTATGCCTGTCTTACCATGCAGTGTTTAGCTAGCCACAGCTTATGGCTGTCTTACCATGCAGTGTTTAGCTAGCCACAGCTCTATGCCTGTTTACCATGCAGTGTTTAGCTAGCCACAGCTCTATGCCTGTCTTACCATGCAGTGTTTAGCTAGCCACAGCTCTATGCCTGTCTTACCATGCAGTGTTTAGCTAGCCACAGCCCTATGTCTGTCTTACCATGCAGTGTTTAGCTAGCCACAGCTCTATGCCTGTCTTACCATGCAGTGTTTAGCTAGCCACAGCTCTATGCCTCTCTAACCATGCAGTGTTTAGCTAGCCACAACTCTATGCCTGTCTTACCATGCAGTGTTTAGCTAGCCACAGCTCTATGCCTGTCTTACCATGCAGTGTTTTTAGCTAGCCACAGCTCTATGCCTGTCTTACAATGCAGTGTTTAGCTAGCCACAGCTCTATGCCTGTCTTACCATGCAGTGTTTAGCTAGCCACAGCTTTATGCCTCTCTAACCATGCAGTGTTTAGTACCCACAGCTTTATGCCTCTCTAACCATGCGTGTTTAGCTACCCACAGCTTTATGCCTGTCTTACAATGCAGTGTTTAGCTAGCCACAGCTCTATGGCTGTCTTACATGCAGTGTTTAGCTAGCCACAGCTCTATGGCTGTCTACATGGGTTTAGCAGCCCAGCTCTATGCCGTTTACAAGCAGTGTTTAGTAGCCACAGATTATGCTTCTTACAATGCGTGTTTAGCTAGCACAGCTTATGCCGTCTTACAATGCAGTGTTTAGCTAGCCACACTCTATGCTGTCTTACAATGCAGGTTTAGCTAGCCACAGCTCTATGGCTGTCTTACAATGCAGTGTTTAGCTAGCCACAGCTCTGCCTGTTTACAATGCAGTGTTTAGCTACCACAGCTCTATGCTGTCTTACAATGCAGTGTTTAGCTAGCCACCTTTATGGCTTCTAACATGCAGTGTTTGTAGCCAAGTTTATGCTTCTAACATGCAGTGTTTAGCTAGCCACAGCTCTATGCCTGTCTTAAATGCAGTGTTTAGCTAGCCACAGCTCTATGCTGTCTAAAAAGCAGTGTTTAGCTAGCCACAGCTCTATCCTGTTAACATGCAGTGTTTAGCTAGCCAAGCTCTATGCTGTCTTACCATGCGTGTTTAGCTAGCCACACTTATGCCTTCTAACCATGCGTGTTTAGCTAGCCACAGTTATACCTTCTACCATGCAGTGTTTAGCTAGCCACAGCTCTATGGCTGTCTACCATGC
Organism: Monoplex corrugatus; assembly: GCA_030674185.1. Taxonomy (NCBI): domain Eukaryota; kingdom Metazoa; phylum Mollusca; class Gastropoda; order Littorinimorpha; family Ranellidae; genus Monoplex; species Monoplex corrugatus. The sequence continues at coordinate 5,388,336 of CM060312.1, read as the reverse complement.
AGTGTTTAGCTAGCCATAGCTCTATGGCTGTCTTACCATGCAGGTTTAGCTAGCCACAGCTCTATCCTTCTAACCTGCAGTGTTTAGCTAGCCAAGCTCTATGCTTCTTACCATGCAGTGTTTAGCTAGCCACACTCTATGCTGTCTACCATGCAGTGTTTAGCTAGCCACAGCTCTATCCTGTCTTACCATGCAGTGTTTAGCTAGCCACAGCTCTATGCTGTCTTACATGCAGTGTTTAGCTAGCCAAGCTCTATGGCTGTCTTACAATGCAGTGTTTAGTAGCACAGCTTATGCTTCTACCATGCATGTTTAGCTAGCACAGCTCTATGTCTTCTTACCATGCAGTGTTTAGCTAGCCACAGCTCTATGCCTTCTAACCAGCAGTGTTTAGCTAGCCACAGCTCTATGCCTTCTACCATGCAGTGTTTAGCTAGCCACAGCTCTATGCTGTCTTACAATGTAGTGTTAGTAGCCACAGCTTATGCCTTCTAACATGCAGTGTTTAGCTAGCCACAGCTCTATGCTGTCTTCCATGCAGTGTTTAGCTAGCCACAACTCTATGCTGTCTTACCATGCAGGTTTAGCTAGCCACACTCTATGCTGTCTTATCATGCATGTTTGCTAGCCACAGCTCTATGCTGTCTTACCATGCAGTTTTACTACCACAGCTCTATGCCTGTCTTCCTGCAGTGTTAGCTACCACAGCCTATGCCCCTGGTCAGCTCTATGCCTGTCTTACATGCAGTGGTTTTTTGCTAGCCACAGCTCTATGCCTGTCTTACCATGCAGTGTTTAGCTAGCCACAGCTCTATGCCTGTCTATACCATGCAGTGTTTTAGCTAGCCACAGCTATGCCTTCTTACAATCAGTGTTTAGCTAGCCACAGCTTATGGCTGTCTTACCAATGCAGTGTTTAGCTAGCCACGCTCTATGCTGTCTTACCAATGCAGTGTTTAGCTAGCCACAGCTCTATGGCCTGTCTTACATGCAGTGTTTAGCTAGCCACAGCTCTATGGCTGTCTTACAATGCAGTGTTTAGCTAGCCACAGCTCTATGCCTGTCTTACATGCAGTGTTTAGCTAGCCACAGTCTATGCCTGTCTACAATGCAGTGTTTAGCTAGCCACAGCTCTATGCCTGTCTAACATGCAGTGTTTAGCTAGCCACAGCTCTATGCCTGTCTACATGCAGTGTTTAGCTAGCCACAGCTTATGCTGTCTTAAATGCAGTGTTTAGCTACCACAGCTCTATGCCTTCTTACAATGCAGTGTTTAGCTAGCCACAGCTCTATGCTGTCTTACAATGCAGTGTTTAGCTAGCCACAGCTTATGCCTGTCTAACCATGCAGTGTTTAGCTAGCCACAGTCTATGCCTTCTAACCATGCATGTTTAGCTAGCCACAGTCTATGCCTGTCCTACCATGCAGTGTTTAGCTAGCCACAGCTCTATGCCTGTCTACCATGCAGTGTTTAGCTAGCCACAGCTCTAGCCTACCTAGATAGCATATCTACTGCAGCTGTTTAGCTAGCCAAGCTCTATGCCTGTTCTTACCATGCAGTGTTTAGCTACCACACTCTATGCCTGTCCCAACCAATGCAGTGTTTAGCTAGCCACAGCTTATGGCTGTTCTCGACCATGCAGGTGTTTAGCTAGCCACGTTTTTATGCTGTCTTACCATTGCAGTGTTTAGCTAGCCACAGCTCTATGTCTGTCTTACCATCAGTGTTTAGCTAGCCACAGCTCTATGCCTCTCTAACCATGCAGTGTTTAGCTAGCCACAGCTCTATAGCCTCTCTAAACCATGCAGTGTTATAGCTAGCCACAGCTCTAAGACTGTCTTACCATGCAGTGTTTAGCTAGCCACACTCTATGCCTGTCTTACCATGCAGTGTTTAGCTGCCACAGCTCTATGCCTGTCTTACATGCAGTGTTAGTAGCCACAACTCTATGGCTGTCTTACAATGCAGTGTTTAGCTAGCCACAGCTCTATGGCTGTCTTACCATGCAGTGTTTAGCTAGCCACCAGCTCTACTGTTCTGTCTTACCATGCAGTGTTTTAGCTAGCCACAGCTCTATGCCTGCTACCATGCGTAGCTATTACCACGCAGTGTTTAGTAGCCACAGTCTCTATGCTTGCTACCTAACCATTGCAAATGTTTAGCTAGCACAGCTCTATGCCCTACTCATGTGCTGTAGCTTAGCCACAGCTCTATGCCTTCTACATGCATGTTTAGCTAGCCACAACTCTATGCCTGTCTTACCATGCAGTGTTTAGCTAGCCACAGCTCTATGCCTGTCTTACCATGCAGTGTTTAGCTAGCCACAGCTCTATGCCTGTCTTACCATGCAGTGTTTAGCTAGCCACAGCTCTATGCCCGTCTTACATGCAGTGTTTAGCTAGCCACAGCTCTGCTCTATCGCTTACCAGATGTTTAGCTAGCTACCAGTCTATGCGTTTACCATGCAGTGTTTAGCTAGCCACAGCTAGCCTGTCTTACCATGCAGGTTTAGCTGCCACACTTATGCGTCTTACCATGCAGTGTTTAGCTAGCCACAGCTCTATGCATGTCTTCACCAAAGCAGTGTTTAGCTAGCCACAGCTCTATGGCTGTCTTACCATGCAGTGTTTAGCTAGCCCCTATGCGCACTATGCTCTATTGCCCATGTTTACTACAGCCATGCTTTAAGTTCTAGCCACAGCTCTATGTCTGTCTTACCTTTATGCAGTGTTTTAGCTAGCCACAACTCTATGCCTCTTCTAACTCCCCAAAAGCAGTATCTAGCTAGCCACAGCTTTATGCCTGTCTTACCATGCAGTGTTTGGCTCCTTAAGCTGGTCTGCACATTGGCCCATATTTTTTCAAAGCAAAATTATTTACGATCTTCCTTTGCAACTGACACATAATCAAATTCTGCTAGAGATTTTTTCCTCAAACGGCTGTGAAATCCTCGCTAAAGGGGTGGGCTTGTGTGTTCTGTTTTGTTTTGTTTTGCTTGTTTTTTTGTCTCCGGCTAGCTGACTCGCTTGTTTGTTTATTTGTTTTGTGTGTGTTTGCTCTGTGCGCTACTTGTTTTTTCCTTTCTCACTTCGGCGTGCATTGAGAACGTTGTGACCTTTAAGGCATGAGATTTCCACTCAAATACATTGGCATTAACGAATTCTACTTTGGAGGAAAAAGAATAAAGAACAGGGACAAAATCGGTAAAATCAAATGGTTGTGAGGAGATTGCTACTGTTTGGTGAAATGTTTAAAACTGTTAAACCTCTTTCGATAATGCTTCAGTCTTAGAAAAAAGAAAAAAGAAAAAAAGACAGAAAAAGGGGTAACTAATAATTAAAATCAGTTGGTCAAGCCATTCTTACACTCTCCTTTTTATACAAATAAAATTTTTATAGAAAATCCAGATTTTGTTCTCTTCTATGTCACAATGTCCTTGACGAAACATGAGATGTATGAAACTTGACTTGAAGCGAGGACAATGATAGACTGTCACAGCAGTGAAAACATCTCACATGTAAATATTGTTAGAGATTCCCAAGAAAGAGCTGCTCACACATATTTCTTAGTGCTGATTTGGGACACCTTTTTTTGTTGTTGCCCATGTGAACTTAGACCTTGGCGCTATGATTTCCAAATCTATGCATTTGTGACTTCTGAAAGGTCCACACCTTTGATTCAAATTTGGTAAAGATCTACTCAGAACCAGCTGAAAAAAAATTATCATTTGCCTCAAACACAGATAGACACACACAGACACACAGACACACACAGACACACACACACACTCACACACACACACACACACATACACACTCACACACAGGCAGACAGAAAGACAGACAGACACAGACAACACACACACACACACACACACACACAGAGACACACACCAAACACACCACAACCACACACACACACACACACCCTCGGTGATATGATACCCACCCCCTTAAACAGGAGATTGAAAAAGAAGAAGAAGCAGAAGAAGACAGAAAATGTAGAAGAAGAGATAGAAACGAAGAAGAAGAAGAAGAAGAAGAAGAAGAAAAGAAGAAGAGAAGAAGAAAGAAGAAGAAAAGAAGAAGAAGAAAGAAGAAGAAGAAGAAGAAGTCAGAAGAACAGAAAAGAAGAACAAAAGAACAAGAACAAGAAAATAGCAAGAAAAGAAAAGAACAAGAACAAGAACAAGAACAAACAAGAACAAAAACAAGAACAAGAACAGACAGACAGAACAAGAACAAGAACAAGAACAAAAACAAGAACAGAACGTAACAGAAAAAACAAGAACAAACAAGACAAAAACAAGAAGAACAGTAACAGGAACAGAACAGGAACAAGAACGACAAGAACAAGACAACAGCAAGAAGAACAAGAAAGACAACAAAAATCTCTTAGATGAAATATACCAAGGAGTCATTATAAGCTTCTCATGCGTTTTTGCTCTGTGGGACCCAGACTTATTTGTTGTTTCCATTCCTGTACAGATAATCCATGATAAACATTGCATTGTTTAACCATATCTCTCTCTCTCTCTCCAAACGTTTCTGTCCTTCTCAGTGGTTAGGCCTGCTGCTCAGTTGTCGTCCTTGTGGCAGCATGTAATTATCGTTCTTAATATGCATGGGTTGTGAAAAAAGCTGCTTATTATTATATTGATTCCAGCGTGGTGGACCTTCACTGTGTTTAACAAATTGCACATGTTACGTGAGACTGACAGCAATGGAACATTTTATTTTCTCTTTAATAACCCTTTGATCCCACACCCTAGCCACCAGCTGCAAAAACTTAACCCTTTGACTCCCTCACCGATTCACCAGCTGCAGAAAGCTGGTGGATAGAGACTGGGAATCAAAGGTTAAGTTTTCGCTTTGCTATCATTGATGACTGTGCAGGATGCTAGCGGATAGGGCGAGGAGTCAAAGGTTAAGAAATAACATATATTTTCAAATCTGAATTGAAACGACATAAAGTGGAACTGAATCAGACGTAAAATTGATATGATTTGTGTTGGTTGAATTTTAATATAATTGAACAGCCAGCCAGAAATACAGTGATGGCTCTTTTTTTTCATATTATCCGGGAGGGAAGTGAGTGTGTGTGAGCGCGCGCGCGTGTGTGTGTGTGTTGTGTGTAAGTATGTGTGTATGTGTGTGAGTGTGTGTGTGTGTGACAGCATGTTTGTATATCTGTGTCTGTGTATGTGAGTGTGTGTGTGATGTGTGTGCTTGAGTACATGTGTGTGTGTGTGGTGTGTGTGGTTGTGTCGGTGTATGTGAGTGTTTGTGTGCATATATGTGCTTGCGTGCATGTGTGTATGTGGGCGCCTGTGAGTGTGTATGTGTGTGTGTATCTCTGTGTATGTATGTGTAAGTGCGTGTGTGTATGTATGCGTGCGTGCGTATGTGTGTGTGTGTGTGTGTTATGAGTGTGTGTCTGTGTGTATGTGTGCTTGCGTGCGTGCGTGTGTGTGTATGAGTGTGTGTCTGTGTGTAGTGTGTGCTTGCGTGCGTGCGTGTGTGTTGTGTGTGTGTGTGTGTGTGTGTGTGTGTGTGTGTGTGTATAAGTGTACATGTGCGTGTGTCTGTGTGCGTATCCATGTGTGTGTGCATACGTGTGTGCTTGCGTGTATATATGTATGCGCGCTCGCGCGTGTGTGTGGGACAAAAATGTGTTAGGAAGATTTTCTCACGTTTCTTGGTGGATTTTCACCTGACTGTGTGGTCGCTGGTGTTGAGTGAGATTGAAGACCAAGGTATCAAGAAGGTGTCAAGGCCAAGGCCTTGCGATAAAAAAAACAAGGTGTCA